>JAAEAF010007697.1:0-204309 GCA_011037195.1 Triatoma infestans
ACACACACACAGACCATTTGCTAGAAACCACTTTTTTGGACTCAGGGGACCTAAAAACGGATATTCCCGGTGAAAACTCGATATCGAAAATTTGACACGATTACAATACATCCTCTTACTAGGAGTAAGAGAAAGTAAAAAAGGAACAATCCTTTTATTAAAGTATTATTATTATTATTATTATTATTATTAAGTATACATATAAATTTTTGTAAAGGAGGGTGATGGACAGGGCTTGAAGACTAGATAGCATGGACTAGGAGTAAGAGAAAGTAAAAAGGGGAATGTAGAAAATATCTCATTTATACTTTTGTTTGACTTTGGTGTTTACGCAGTCCAAATTAACTATGTATATTTTATTTTATTTTACAAAATATTGAAAATATTAAGCTAAATATATGAAATGATATAAATAATTATGAAACACGCAAGATCTATATTAATTCTGCATATATATGTAAATATTTGCGTGCTAGACAGGCATTTATTTATAAACTTTATAAAAAAAGAGTTCGCACTTAGAAAATTAGAGAATAATTTGTTGATCTTAAACTATATTTAGACTTTTTTTATTTTTTTATTTTTAAATAATGACAGAATTATTATAATTCGATTAATTATTTATTCTTTCTAGACAAGAATATCTTTAAAAAAAAAAGGTAATACAATGTGGTAGGTAATCTCTTTGAACTTTTCTTGTGACAGTTTTTTTTTTTTTTTTTTTTTTTTTTTTTTTTTTTTTTTTTTTTTTTTTTTTTTTTTTAAATCCGTGATATTCTGAATCTATTGAGATCTTCAAGTTTTCCAAATTAACTCATCAAATTTAGGAAAAGCCTTGGATTCGGTTTGTAGGAGTATTAAATACTCAGAGAGGATTAGATTAAATGTTGCTCATATTTTCTTACTATAAGGCCTACTCAGAGAGATGAGGCAGCAAGTTTTTTTTTTTGAAAGGGCCAATGCACTGCACCTTGCAATCTATTGTGCCAAATGAACATCCGTTCAACAGAACCCCCATCAGGTTAAGATCCCTGAGGAATCCTAGTAACCTGACGGGCTCTAGAGAGGATATATCCCCCACCTAGAGAGGATATATCCCCACCTAGTA
Organism: Triatoma infestans; assembly: GCA_011037195.1. Lineage (NCBI taxonomy): Eukaryota > Metazoa > Arthropoda > Insecta > Hemiptera > Reduviidae > Triatoma > Triatoma infestans. The sequence goes on from JAAEAF010007697.1 coordinate 1,109, forward strand.
CCTAGAGAGGATATATCCCCCACCTCCAACTGGTAGCTACCCAGGTTCTTGAATTTTCTCTGGATGACAGCCACGCAGTTGGTTATGAGATGTAATGGAGTTTCCTCCAATTTCCCACAGAGTATGCAATGAGCTGCCACTTTCCAAACCCAGCTTCGTCAGGTGTCCTTTAAGTTGGCAATGCCCAGTGAGGAAACCCATGTGAACGCGGAACCTGTTCTTTCTCAAGCCGATGCAGGCCTCCGATCTCCGCTGGTTATAATTTCCCGGCAGATTTTGGCCTGCTCGCAAACCGGGGAAGGAGTTCCAGAGTTGAGATCTCTTTGCCACCTCCATCTTTCTAAGTTCTTCTAAAAGAAACTGGTCACTAACCCCACAAAAAGGTTCCGGCCCTAGAAGTGGGGTAGCAGTGCCTAACTTTGCCATCTCATTCCCTTCGCCAACATGCCGTAGCACCCAACAAAGGGTAACTTTATTCCTCCTGCCTAGGTTATTAAGTTTACGTAGGCATTCCCAGACCAGTTTAGTGCTAATAACTGAAGCACTCAATGCTCTAATGGCTGCAAGGCATCAAGTATTATCAAACTATTAATTGCTGAGGTGCAGAGCATCGGAATATTAGCTAATGCTATGTAGACTAATTAATGACAATTTTTCTTCTGTGACTGCAAAAAATTGTCCGCTCCTCTAATACATCCTTACCCAGCTGTACTGTCCTAAATAAAGAAAACTATTGTTCTGAGTGTAAGAGTACGGAGTCAACTCTTTGCATATCCTTAAAAGATGGAGAGGAACATTTTGCCAAGAAACAAACGATGGGGAGTCTTGATAAAATGCGAGACTGGTGCGTGAACACTTTCACACGGACAGGACTCTATTCGCAAAAGGGGAGGGCAAACCCTATGCTACCCAAAGCCCCCAGGGCCCATATAGCTACGGACAGGACTCTAATGAATTTGTGGTTTAAACCACATGTGCTGGACTGATAACCGGCTGCCTTTCAAAAGACAGAGATCTTTCTGTTAGATGAGCTCTTTTCAATCTTCTAAAGCACCGTGTAAATAGAAGAAAGAAGAAACAAATCCGCTTATTGTAATCAAAGTAAAAAAATAAAGTAATGCCTATTTTTTCAGGCGGGCTTAACGTCCAACTATTAGGTGTCGTGGACGGGGGCGGAAGCACCTACTTTACTATTAACATTTTTTAAACAAATATAAAATTTAGTTATACGCTGGACTCGAACTGGGGTCCTCCCACTATAAGTCCATACTCATAACCAATACACCAACACCCGCCCCTGTTAGATGAGCTCTTTTCAATCTTCTAAAGCACCGTGTAAATAGAAGAAAAAAGAAACAAATCCGCTTATTGTAATCAATTCCACCTCCTTCTTTTCATGTACTCCATTTCCTTCTTTACATGTTTTCATGTCTTTTTGTTTTTTTGTACCATATTTTGAAAAACTAAACACTTTTCTTCCAAACACTATTCTTATCAACATACTTTGCAACAAAGTATGTATCAAGGAAGTAGTTCTTTTTTTAGAAACTGACTAAACTATGAGAAATACACAGTTTGGATTTTGAATAAGCCTTTCATTCTAAACAAGGAATAGAAAATATCAATAAAAAAATCAGCGTAAAAATTGTATAAAACTAAAGAGAAATTTTACAAATAACTGACAGTATTAATTCTCCATACTCATAGCGAATCCAGAAATAATTTTAAAAAAGTATACTATAAAACTATAATAGTGTAATAAACAATAATGTTAAGTACCAGGAACCTGTTATCGTTAAGCTAAAATATATATATAAAGTAAAAATTACTTTAACTGTTGCAACCTCAACTTATGTAATCAGCCTAATGGAGCTCCACAACAGTAATAATAATAACTAATCATTTAAACTTTGAAAGTACAAAATAAAATAATATAAAGGTAATTCTAGTAAATGCGATTATTTGGTGTGATCCCCAAGTGGCGCTTCATCAAACTCAACGAATGCGGGCAGAATTGACCTTTTCACTCCCTGGGAGCCTCTTCTGTTAGGTGAGCTCTTTCCAATCTTCTAAAGCACCGTATAAATAAAAGAAAGAAGAAACAAATCATCTTATTGTAATCACTCCACTTCCTTGTTTATTTTCGTCATTTAGTTGAGCTGTACGATGTTGTATAGTATTATCTGTGAATAAAGAACACCATCGGAAGCCAACTGAGCACTGCGAAGACTCCGAGCATCAATGATCATAGATTTTGATGCGCCTTGCATAATAATAATAATAATAATTTTATTATTATATTGGTCACAAACCAAACTTGAGGAGCTTGATCGTTTTGTTAGGACCAAGATGACGGCTCGCCGCATGCATCACCCGAATGCGTCCTTTTAGGCTTTACTTGCCTAGAAAGAGGGGAGGGAGAGGCCTCATATATATAACGAGTTTGTGTAGAAGGCAGGAGGCTTCATTGAAAATTTTTTTTCTTAACTACGAGTCGCCTCTTTTCCAAAATATATGCCAGTTAGATATGAGGTATACTGCCTTGAATCTGGGGAATCCAACTGAGAACACGCCCCCAGCAGAGGATGAGCTGTACAACGAATGGGCCGGGAAAGAAATACACAGAAGATTTTTACGCGCAGCTTACTTCGGCTAATATCGACATCGACTACTCAACCAAATGGCTACAGAATAGTAAACTATTCCCGGAAACCGAAGGATTCGTTCAGGCGATTCAGGACCAGGTCATATATACAAGGGCATATCGTAGGTTCATTCTAGGCCAAGATGTTCGGGAGACGTGCAGACTGTGCAACCAGACTACGGAGAGCACCTTACTGCAGGCTGTTCAGTACTAGCCCCGAAGGATTATCTGCAGAGACACGATAATGTTGCCAAAATTGTTCATTCAGCGATCAGAACTCAGGACAGCCTTTGGGACCGCACTCCTATTATACATATAAACCCCCTGAATTTCTTCAGTTGAAACGAATAAAGATTTATTGGGATACCCAAATGATCACAGACAGATCGGTTCCCAATAACAGGCCAGACATTCTTGTGCTAGATCTGGGAACGAAGGCGGATCCCTTGAATTATTATTGATGTAGCGCGGAGAGAAAATCAGAAAGTATCAAGAGTTAGGCATTGAGTTAAAACACATGTATAGGCTGGAGAGAGTGGAGATCTACCCATCGTCATCACGGTGAATGGCTTAGTGCCTAAAGCCACTTAGATAACATAAAGGCTCTCAAACTCCCTGTTGAGACTCTGCTGGAGGCAAAGATGTCGGTCCTCCTTGACAATTCAAGGATAATTCGCAAAATTCTAGCATCAGACTAGAATTTATTTATATATAATAAATTCATTTCATTTGTTTGATTATACCACCCCCTTTTTATATATATATATATATATATATAATATAAATGAATGGAAGCTTGCAGCATGCTGTCCCATCCATTATTTTCAATTTCCGCAAGTGCGTGATGGAGCAACAAATAATAATAATAATAACAATCATCATGGGAGGGATTAGCTAAGTGGTTAGCGCGTTAGACTCCCACGCGCAGGCCCCGGGTTCGAGTCCAGTGCTACCCTTAGATATTTTTTCTTCCTAGGAGCCTCTACAGCTCACTGTTCGGTGATGGACAGTGTTGTCTGCAGTGAGAAAACACTGTCCGGAGGCCGGCAGTGCACTGAGTAGTCTCCGGGCGCTAATGACCATAGATGTTGAAGCGCCTTAAACTAAAAAAAAAACATCCATAAGCATAATACTATAATAATGTCTTTATTTATACGACAGTACGATTAAAAGTTCATAAGGCTCAAACTCAAGGTCAACGGCCAGAAATAAGGAGGGAATATATATTTATTTTATAATAATTACAAACGATTTACATCTTGATTCAATGCAAAGTTCTTTTTAATTTAAAAACGGGTAAGCTATAGGAACGTGTAAAAGTAAGAGGCCTTCTAAACGAAAAGAGAGAAAAACCAACTGTCCTTGTAGAGAAAAACAACTGAATTAGAAAAAAAGTCAGTTTGTAATATTTTACCATTTTTTTTTTTATAAATAGTGAACAAATTCTTTGAAATTTCGTATATAGGCTTATTGAAAAAGGCTGACCTAAATTCCTTTAAATTAGGGCATACACAATACAAATTCTTTTCCATTTATGTTTCCGTGCTAGTATAGCTTAATATCATTTTATATTTAACTGCAGCATTCCCTATAAAGATATATTTCATTTCGTGGATTAATTTTAGCAGCTTATGCAAAAAATGATTTACTTGATACTGCTATTAGATTTTAATTTAAATTAAAAAAAATTATTTAATTAAATTTTAAGTTTTTCTAAACTCATTTAGGGGGTGAAGGGTTAATGGGAAGGGTAGAGTTATGTTTTCCTCTGAAATGCTTTTAATTGATTATACAATTCTACCATGCAAAAAAAATTAATTAGAATTAAATAGATTGCTAAAATTCCGGATTCCAAGAAAATCTGTAAACCGGAAATGCGTTTTTATTGAAGTTTTATTTTTGGAAGTATTGCAATCGTGTCAAATTTTCGATATTGAGTTCTCCGGAAATATCCATTTTGAGGTCCCCTGAGTCCAAAAAAGTGGTTTTTAGCAAATGGTCTGGTGTGTGTGTGTGTGTGTGTATATATGTGAACAGCATAGCTCAAAAACGAAAAACCGTAGAAAAGTGAAACTTAATATTCCGTTTAGGTATCGCCATGCGATCTGACTGTGCGTTATCTGTCAAAATTCCTCAACCGGAAGTCCCACTTTACTAAATGATTTTTTCACTTTTTTGCGGAGAAAAAATTTCTCCGACGATTTTTTGGAAACTTCATTAAAAATTCATTTAAGGGCACTTTTGGGGGAGGGGTGGGGTTACAGCTTTTTCTGAAGTGCTTATCATAGTTGATTATATAATTCTATCTCCAAACAAAATTAGTTAGAAATAAATAGATGGCCGAAATTCCTAGTTTCAAGAATGTTAGTAAACCGGAAGTGCGCTTTTACTTGACACTTTTTCAACGAATTTCATTAAATTTAGCACACGAACTACCAAATTTGTCAATTATAATTTTGAGAACCTAGGAGTAAGAGAAAGTTGTGTGAGTGTTTCACACCAGATTTTTTTTTTATTTTTCACAATGTTCGCCATAAACCATCGACATCGAATTTTATTAAATTTTGTATACTATCAATAAAATTTGTCTATTACAATTTTGTAAACTGCAGTATGAGAAAGTTGTATGGATGTTCCATCTTTTTTATAAAGTTGACTGGTTTTTAAATAAATATGTTATTAAAAAAAAAATTCTTTTGAAATTTTGAAAATTTTATTATCTTTGTGTAGTCACTTTAAGGTTCAGTTTTCCTTTTAATTTTTTTCTTTTTTACCAAGGTGTTCCACTCTACTACAGTGTGACTGCATAAGCCTAAAAGTCATGTGTGTCAAATTTACTGAGAAGGTGTTCGTTAAAAAAATGTCTTGCCTTTTTATAGGGGCAATATTATGAAACGATTCTACATGAAGTTCATTTTAAATTATTCTTGTATATTTGTTGACTGAATTAAAAACATTTTATTAATTAATAATCTTGTTTTTGTTTTGTAATTGAGAAGAGAAGTAAAGAAGAGAATATACACCTCTATTTGATAGTTTGATTTTCTTGCCTCATATATAACATTAAAACTAGAAACTCTTTTCCTCCTAATAGTACAAAATAGAATGTGTTGTACAGTTTTATCGAGAAACAATTAAGAAGATAAAATTGGACAAAACAAAATTACTCCAAGGTTAGTGTTGATAATGAAAAAAATGGGGAATACCATTTATGTAATAATGGTTGTCATTGATATTGAAATGTTGATGTTGTATGTTTGTAGTAGCGCATAGCACGAGCAGTTTTGTAAAGGGCTTGTGAGTATGTTTAAAGAGAAGCGAAGTAATAAGAAAACACTATTAGATTAAATTATATATATTACTCTCTAAACGAATTTAAATACTTTATAATATCACAACAATATGCTTATTAAATCAAATATTAGCTAGATTAAACGCTAAACTTTTATAACTGGCACTGATGCTAAGAGACCGACTTCTCAGACAAGTGTTCTAATTCAGACTGTTCTTGTTTGAAAGCAGAATTGAAACTGAGTAAAGAATGCTCTGCTCTAGTGGGGGATTTTTCTCCTACAAAACAGTTGGCCAAGTGGCATTGTCTTATCCTAACGGGGATTCTTGTCCCTTTGTCTCTTCAGTAGTACTGATCTTAATTTAATAGTACCTGACTCTTTCCCCTTCACTAAAATACACTATTTGAAGTAGCTAAAATTCACTATTTTATTTTCCAAAATGATTTTACTTAAAATATTGTCAAAATTCACTAAACTATTTTTCCAAATTTATTTTTCCCAATTGCTACTTCCACTATACAATATCAATTTTCTGTTTCGTGAAATTACATTATTTAATTGAAAATAGTTTAAGTAGCCAACCAGAGAATGATTTTCTATGTAATTCTAATTAGATATAATTGACTCAGTTTTCTTCAGGTAATTTTTAATAATCAATAATTAAATATTTAATAATTTAATTTTAATATTTAATAATTAATAATTTAATATTTAATTGCTCTTTAATATTACGGAGTTCAGGGAGCAAAATAATAATAAATAAGATTTGGGGCAGTAGGGCACAGCAATTTTCTAAAATTAATTTTTTTTCCTAAAATAATGTTTCAGGAAAAAAGTGGCAGACCTAAATGACTAGACCTGAATCGCATGAAACCGGGACATTAGTGAGCTTTCTGCAATCCTTTACTTTTGAGATATTTTGTTCATAAATGTGAAAACATTTTTCTCAAATTAAAGGGACTTCAAAACATAAGATGCGAATTATATACCTATTTTTTCAGGTGCGCCTTATGTCTAACTTTCGATCAAATATAGTATAAGAAGGTAACTTACTTAGTTGCTTACTTACTTATAGTAAGTTTACAGCTCCACTAAGTTCCCAGGGGGAATCTACTCGTACTTTCGATATTCACCTACAAAATGCTCGACAATGGTTAGTAACAATTTTTCTAAAAATTAAATAACCGTATTTAAAACGTATTTTTGAATACAAGACGTTAAAGCTTAGGACCTCTTTAACGTCTAAGCCAATGGTCTATCTAGACTTCATCTACTAAGTTATCTTTGGTGTTTAACCTCAAAATAATATTTTGATAAAAATTTAATTCTAAAAGATGATACGATCGCACTAGATATTCTTACAGGGTTTAGAGAAAGAAGGAGTGTTTGAATATTAGAAATCCGTCTATGAGGGGCATTTTTACTAATAGATAATAATGTTAGGTTGATATATATATTAAATGTACTTTTGATAAAATAACCGCAAGGATTTTTATAAACTAAGAAAGAAATGTGAAATGTAGTTGGTGTGATGTTGTATGTTTGCAGTAGCGTGTAGCACGAGCGGTTTTGTAAAGGGGCTTGTGAGTGTGTTTGAGATAGACATAGAAGTATTAGAAATAGAGAATAAGAACCACTTTTAAATAAATAATTTAACTATATATTAAATTAGTAAAAAATTACAAGATAATTATTAATTTTGAATCTTTAATTAACTTATGAATGTAAGGGAACAAATAACTAGTAGCTAGATTTTTTGAAACTCAAATGTTAACTTATAACTGGCACTGAATTTAAGAGAGCGATTCCTGATACAAGTGTTCCAGTTCAATGTCTAATTCAGACTGTTCTTGTTTGAAAGCAGTATTTGGACTGTCCAGATCCTTTCAAATAATGCTGGTATTTCTGGAGGGAGTATATTGTCTTACCCTAACTGTTTCTTGTCCCTTTTGTCCCTTCAGTAGCACTGACCTTAAATTATACTATCTTCCCCTTTCACTGCACTAAGATACAGTTAAAATATTGACAAAATTCTATTTTTCAAACTAAAAAATATTCTAAATTATTTTTCAAAACTATTATTTTTGCATTTCTTTTTTCCAATACAAATGCAAACATTTTCGAAGTATACTGTTTGGATCTGACTATGAGAGTGTCTCGGACAGTACGGTACGAATATAAGGCAATTATTCCCAATAAAATCCATGTGAAAACAAATGACGAACGGAGGAATATAAGGAATGATATTGATATTTTAGCAAAGCCATTAAGAGTTGTTGTTACAAAAGCTGACGGATAGGAATTCTGAATGGGAACTCTAGATCCATTCCAATCAGAATATTAAAATAAAATATTCTTTGCTCAGAGAACATCGTCCAAATATTCAGCTTGAATTGATTGGAACAAATTGATAGTTTTTTTTTTATTTAAATGTTATCTAGCTCTCTTAACCGAAGACTTCGTAACTTTTTTTTTTGCTATTTTATCAAAAAATGTTTTAACTTTTAATGGAATAATGCTAACAAAATTCATTAAAACAGAGAGTTTCAATACAAATGGTATTTATTATAAACAAAGCTAATACAGTACACAATCGTTGTATTGATTTAGATTGCTAATTATGTATGCAAATAGCATCCACGTTATATCTGGTTTATTGGCTAGAAATTATTAAACACTTGAAATTAATTATCAAAATTAGATTATCTAATAATTATCATATTTTAATTTATTAGGTACTTCTAACGGGATTTATGAAAAACTGTGTTTAAATGTTTAAATTAATAAAACTTGTACTGGCTTATTATAAAACCTTTATTTTATATAAAAAAAAGTTCGTTTAAAGATGCCTTCCCTTTAAGAAGCCAATATCGTTAATATTCTGCCCCAAAAAAATTATTCAGCGATGAAAGTTTAAACTGAGCAGAGAAAATGTTCAATGAGTGCAAAACTACATGAGTGCAGAAGTAGCTCAAGAGATTAGTAAGAAACATCGAGGATTTGAAAGGTTCCTTGAAGCAACACTTAAGAAATAATGAATGTGCCCAGATAGCCGGGAAACATGTAATTATTTATTGCATTATGTTCATTTCAATTTTTGCAAAACGCTTTGAAATATTTCAAAATTGATCCTTTTATATATAAAAAAAAAAAATCTGGTGTAAAACACTCACACAACTTTCTCTTACTCCAGTTATCAAAATTTTATAGTTAGTGTACCAAATTTAATGTTCGTCGAAAACTGAAAAAACTGTTCAGTATAAACGCACTTCCGGTTTACTAATTTTCTAGAAACTCGGAATTTTGGCCATTAATTTATTTCTAATTAATTTTGTTTGGATGTGAGATTTGTATAATCAACTGTGATAGCACTTCAGAGGAAAACATAAACCTAATTTCCCCTAAAAGTGCCATTAAATTAATTTTACCAAAGAAATCTTTTGAACAAAACTTGTAGATCTTTATATGGGTAGTTGATATAAGATGTTTGAATAAAATCGTCGCAGCTATTTTTTTGAGAAAATCGCAAAAAAGTGAAAATTAGTAAAGTGGTAAAGTAAACGCACTTCCGGTCATCTAATTTTTTTCAAACTCGGAATTTCAACAACACATTTAATTTTAATTAATATTATTTAGATGGCTGAATTATACAGCAAACTAAAATAGCACTTTAGAGGAAAATCTAACCCCCACCCCTCCGCTAAAAGTGCCCTTAAATGAATTTTCCAAAAGAAATGTTTTAAATAAACGTTAGTCTTTGTGTGTGTAGTTGATACAATGAAGTTTGAAGAAAATCGACGGAGCCATTTTTTGAGAAAATCGCAAAAAAGTGGAAAAAAAAAATCATATAGTAAAGTGGTACTTCCGGTTAAGGAATTCTGTCACAAAGCTCACTGTCAGATTCCATGGCAATATCTAAACGGAATATCAAGTTTCAACTTTCTACGGTTTGTCTTTTTGAACTATGCTGTTCACGTACATGCACATACTCATGCACACACAGACACACACACACACACACACACACACACACACACACACACTATTAGTTAATAACCGCATTTTACCATTATCACTTCTGTTTTCTGTAAACTTATATAATATATAAGTACGTACTTATGTAGATGTATATATATATATACTTTAATTAAATTTACTTGTACAGTATACTTAACACATGTAATAATGTACATTGGAGCGTGCGGAAAAATAAACTCCCTGACGTTAGGGGTACTAACGCCAGGAAAGAAAAACACACACACACAGACCTTTTGCTTAAAACCACTTTTTTGGACTCAGGGGACCTCAAAACGGATATTTCCGGTAAAACTCGTTATAGAAAATTTGACACGATTACAAATATTTCCTCTTACTAATGAGTAAGAGAACGTAAACAAAGAAAAAAATAAAATTCAGACTTCCGGTCCATCTCTCAGCTTAACAAGACCTCCTAAAATAGAGTAAAAAATTAACTTTTCATTTTTAATTGAAGTATTCTTGAACCATAGGCTGTTGTGTGTAGCATTCTCGTGAACTTCCATGCCTATTCATAACTTTCAACCATCCTTAATAAAAAAAAAAAAAAAAAAAAGTGAATCTAGAAATTTAAATATTGTTTTACAAAATTAGCCAGCCAGTACCAAATCACTCTGACCAATCACTGTACCCTCCTTATTGAGATTACTCGCTTATTAAGAATATAAAAACGCCAGATTCTATGATTTTTCCGCTCATCCGCTCACGCCTTCTACGATCATTAGAATCCATTTCTCGTCACCTCACAGGATACGAATAATTTTATGGCACAATCTCAACTGACAAAATAAAATTGCCTTTATTTGATTTTTATCCAGGTTTAGTTTTCAATCTTCAAGTTATAATAACATAAAAGAGTACATATAAAAAAAATCGTCAATGCAAGTCAATAGAACGAAATCGCCATTTTTAAAATGTGGTAATGAAATATTGAAGATTGTAAAATAAAAAAAAATTTAAATAACAAAAACAGCAATTATTTTTCAATCAACAATTTTTTTTCGAAATAAATTACCATATTTATATTGTTTTATTTAGTTTATTTGTTTTCAGATTCATTATCAGACTTAATTATATTTCAATTATCAAATTATTACTCTTAAATTATCTTTATTAAAATGATTTGAAAACATCTTATATGTTTATCCATTCTGCTAATATATAAACAAAATGAGGAAGTAAGTTTTTCTTATGATGATGCAATGTCAGTTTAATAGAAATTGGTTCCTACTTTAAGCATTAAATATGATGTTCTTCCTGTAATGTTTTTTTTGGACAAATTAACGCTTCCGGTGTATTATGTTTTGTATTGTAATAAAATAATAATAATAGTTAAAAGCTTTCATAGAAATATTATGCAAATAAATTTAAGCTAACTCAAAACTATTTATCAAATTATTCTATACTTATCCATTGCATTGAATCCAATTATAGGTAAAGTAAACTATTATTATTGGACACCTTAAAAATGATAATTTTGTCTAGCTAGATAACTGATAATAAATACTAGGTTATTTTTTAAAATTTTAACCTTGAAAAGAATACGATTTTAAAATATAAATGAAAAAAAAAATAATAATTTTTTGTAATCAGTAATTATATAAAGGACAACTGAAAATAGTGAAGTTACCCAACCTTTTCTACTTATTTTATTTTCTATATTTTAAAAGGAAATGTAATCTCCTTATTACTTGCAACGGGGGCAACAAATGAATAAATTTTAAATTTAATAGAAAAGATGATTTCCTAGAAATCGGATTATGTTAAAATGGAAAAAATTGATGAAGTGAAAAATTCATTTTCCAAATGACTGCTTGAAAAAGGACACTTTTCGAATTTATATATTTCTAATTTTGGAACTTATTTGTGTTATTCTGAATGGAAAAAAAATAATTTTTTTAAATTTTTTTTATTGATTAACAATATTTCAAAAGCAAGTAATAAAATTGTCCATGAATAATTAAGTTAAATTTTTTAATAATAAATTTATGGAGAGGCCTAAACTCGCTTGTAACAATATACATTTTTTTTTTTTTTTTGACGAACGTAATTTATGAAAGTTTATTCTAATCGTTAAAATAAAGTTTTATTTCAGGGTGAAGAAGAAACTTATAATGAATCACATTTATTTGTATGATGAAGGCAGGATTAGCTTGTTATTTGAAAATAAAGTTAGTATGGTGGAGATTTTTTAATGTCATCTTTTTTTTGTCTTAAAGAGCATTTAGTGACAAAATAACGATCAGCGAGAGTGCTTAAAGAACTTTGCTGTAAACTTCTAATCAATCAATATACGTATTAAGTTATAATTGAAGTATATATATATTCATTCAATGATCAATCATGATCAGTCTATATATGTTACACATGTAGGGATATTAGAAGAAGCTAAGTTCAACTAACTCTATCGCTTAGAAGATTTATTGAGGTACATTTCTTTGCCACCTTTTTTTTTTTGTAAATTATGTTATGATAAAAGTGACGGTATATTTGTAGTAACTTTTGACTGTTGTTAAACTAAAGTACAAATGGTTGAATACTACAATTATTATTGTATCTGTTGGTAGTCACTATGTTTAGAAATGTTTGTTAGAAATGTCTGAACAAGTGGCTAGCTCATTTTCACCTTCTCCGGAATCGAAAACATTGCTGTCCAGCTAATGTCTAGCTGCGGGGTGGGGCGTAAGGAAAATTTAAACTGAATGATGACCTGATCGTTTTATGTATAACACAAAGTTTTCAAATCGATACAATTTGACGGTTATTTTGCTTATACTTTGTTATTCCATCACCAACTCCCTGCCGCCGTTTTAATCTGTTAGCCGATCTAGTAAACAATTTTAGGGCTTGGTTTTTTTTTTATGTTTTGGAAAATAAAGGTAAATAAGAAAACTAAAGAATTGTATGAGCGACAATATGAGCTACGTTAAATTTAGCAGCATCCTGACAAGGAAGCTCAACCAGTTGGGGTTTTCCTGCACTTCTTAAACGCTTAGAACATGAAGGTGGAATGGTATGCACGATACAGCTTTTTTCTAAATATGCTCTTTAATTAGTTTTAAGAAAGGAAATTTGTATAAAAGTAACTTTTAAATTCTTACGCTACATTTCTTGCAAAACAAGCAATAAAGAATTCAATCAAACAAATAAAGACATTTTATTTTGACACCAATTCTTTCGACTTTATTGTTTTGAAGTAACTTCATAAATGGAATAATACCAAAGTAAGTGTAACATAATTAGCTTGTCTTTAGTAAAAGGAGTCTGCAATATTATTTATAGAGAAGGTACTCATTATTTGTATCTTCAAACAAAAACATTCAGGACTATACTCTGTAGCTATAATGTAACTACATTATGTTCTTTGGACTTGATAATAAGAAAAGAGACTGCAAGAGGGGCTCACACATTTACGATGACACTGTTGATTAGAATCAATCGATGCGAAACAAAATTGGAGAGATTTTCCCATATGAGTGGGGAATTCCTGTTAAAAATAAACAAGCAACAGGTATTTCCACATAATTATAATTAGCTTCTTTTCTTTTGTTTTTAATAGCGTTTGGTTTACCACAAAATAAATAAATAAATAAATAAATCCTACCCACATAAACAAATAGATTTATAAAATAGGTAGGGACAAGGTTACCTCCAAATATGACCTACTTAAGACGTCACACAATTTCATCTCACTCGTAATCTGACATAACAACATCATGGTATGTTTGCATTTACAATACACTACTTTTTTTTTTATACATAATAACGAAATTTCAGATAATCAAGTTTTTAGTTTGTATTCTTTTTACAATGCAATCAAAAAAAGCTTGTCCGAGAATATATATGCGCCAGAATATATTGTCGCTAAAACTATGTATGTACAGATGGGTCTAAGACCCTCGAAGGAACCGGGGCAGGGGTGTTTGGGCCTAGAATCAAACACTCAGAGCCCATGGGCAAGTTTCCTAGCATCTTCCAGGCGGAAATCTACGCTATTGGAAGGTGCGCTCAGTTGAACCTCGATCGGGGATATCGGAATCAGGAGATAGTTATCCTATCCGACAGTCAGGCGGCCATTAAAGCACTGAGCTCTTACGTACTCAGTTCTAAAATGGCATGGGATTGCCTAGGCAAACTTAATGAACTAGGCAGGAGCAATAAAGTTACCCTGCATTGGGTGCCGGGACATGTCGGCGTGGATGGTAATGAGGCAGCTGACGCCCTGGCAAAGGAAGGCGCTGTATCTCCTCTTATTGGGCCAGAGCCCTTTTGTGGAGTCAGTGACCAAGTATTTCTGGAAGAAATCAAGAAGGAGGAGGTGGCTAAAAGAGCTCGTCTCTGGAACACCATCCCGGGACTGAGGCAGGCCAAGGTCTGTCTGGGCGGTTATAACCAGGAAAGATCGAAAGCCTTCATCAGTCTGAGTAAGAATAGGATCCGTATTCTTACGGGGTTCCTTACGGGGCATTGCAGACTCAGGGGTCACCTGAGAAAGCTTGGCCTAGTAGGTGACGGCATATGCAGATTCTGTGGAGAGGCGGAGGAAACTCCGATTCACCTCCTCACGGACTGTGATGCCGTCATTCAAAGAAGATTTAGTAGTCTGGGTTGTTACCAGATAGGGAAGGAAGAAATACCTACCCTAGAACCTTCCAGGATCCTGAGATTTCTCAGGGAGTTAAACCTGGAGAGGGTGCTATAGATGAGCTAGCTCATCTTAGGCACCAGGGGGGGTACAATAGATCAAGAATGGTCGCGGTACAGAACCCTGAGAAAAAAAAAAAAAAAAAAAAAAAAAATGTATGTACGTATGTATTTCCGGTAGTGTTCTGATAGTGTGTCTGGTATCACATCAGCCTTGATATATTTTAAACTGCTATCGCCTATTTTCTCATATAAAAGGCACCGCCATTTGTGATTATTTTTTTGATGGTGATTAAAAAAAAATGATGAAATTTTATTGCGTTCCGGTTCATCTAAATCAGACTGCAAAATTCTTTGCACTAGCACAATACAATAATACTTCGTTGTGTACATTGGCAAACGATTAACATGGGTTCCACACAAAAGACCTCAAATAATAAAAATTAAAGAAACGTTACTACTTGCTAGTATGACTATTTGATAAATGGTCTAAACTAATACTGAACAACAAAGTATGGATTTACTGAAACTGATTACTTATGGACTTGAAATATGAAGATTAGCCAACCTATTATCTATAGCCTCCAATTTTTCTGCGCCAAATATCCAACGTACCCTACTGTAACTCCATCAGAACTATCCGTTATGATCTCAATATATCATCATTTATATCAATGGTTGAATAATAGCCGCTATAAAAACTTTTCATTATTTTTCCTTTCTGGGCATTCCAATCCAAAATAATTCATCAACTCTCATCTACACATTGGCGAATGGTTGGCCATACAATTTCCTGGGCGCAGCGATGGAGATCAATAAATTAATAATTTTTTTTTTTTTTGAGAAAAATCAAATTCGGTTAACTCCATTCAAGCTTCTTCAAATTGTTTACCTTATTGTAAGATTTTTATTGTCTTTTAGTTGTAAATTTCAAAAAAAATTAAAAAACAAAACAAAAATGTTTAGATAAGACAAATTTAGTTGAACCGAATGTTTTGACAAACAATTCGTCCTGATGATGGACGAATACCCGAAACCGGTCGATGACCATAAAAAGAAGAAGTAGGCTGTCATGGAAAATATCTCTGATGCTTTCCAGCTTTGCAGAACCAACCACAACTGAAAATTATAATCTGGTATTATTATACTCCCGCACATACAAACCACAATATTGTCGAGTGAAACGAAAACATCGCACAAAATGAATAGAATTACTCTGTTGATGGATGAAAATCCGAAATCACTCAGGAACAAAATAAATAAGCATGCTACGATGGATAAAATTACCAGATGTTATCCACCATTGCAGAACCATCCAAATATTTAAAAATTATGTTTGAAAAAAAATTCGAGCACTTAGATCTTATAAAGTGTAGCAAGAGAAAGTCGTGTGAGTGTTTCACACCAGATTTTATTTTTTGGCTTATTTCATAGTTTGTGTAACATTTAAAATTTATAAAAACCAAATTTAGCAAGCAAGCGAGTTATGAAAATGTTGGAAATAGGAACAATTGGATGCTTGTAGGTCAATGACAGGCTGTATTTAATTTTATTTCTTATTTTTACTTTCTCTTAGTGGTAAGAGCAAGAAATACTGCAATCGATATCGAGTTTTCACCGAAAATACACGTTTGGAATCCCTCTAGTCGTAAATAGTGGTTTTTTAAAAATTGTTGTGTCCATGTATCTGTGCGTGGTTTTTAGTCTAAATTGGTCAACCGGAAGTACCATTTTACAATGGATTTTTTAATTTGGGGGGGATTTTCTCGACTATGGCTCAACGATTTGCTTTAAATTTACTATATCAACGAAACATATTATAATGAGATACAACTTTCCTTTGATTTTTCTGGGAAAAGTCATGTTTTGGAGGAGGGTTTTTGCTTTCCTCTAATGTGCAATTTTAATTTATTACGTGATTCTATCATTCATATGGAAGCTAAATATTTAGGAGTCAGTTTTGACTAAAAGCTGACATGGAATTCTTATTTAAATAATTTACACACAAGGTAAAAAATCGCTCTTGGAAGATGTAAACGGCTGTGTGGTAAAAACTGAGGATTAAGCCTCAGATGGAGCGCCGTGTGAATCTATACCAATGTGGTTAGCCCTGTCTAGATACGGGGCAGTGGCACAAAAACTTTGCAATTGGAAGGGTGATTAATACACTAGTTCAAAGGCCTGTTTGCCTGAGCACTACAGGTGCAATGATGACTATCCTTTACTGCGGGGTTGAAGGTTCTATCAAAACCTTCTTCCACTCCAAATTTATATCCAAGGCGTAGCTAGAGCAGTTGTAGACACCTTTATTAAAGCGGACAAGCTCCTATGGCAAAGTGGAATCTATTAAAGACTATGCGAGGAGCTGGAGGTGGACACAATTTTGGGCCTGCCTTCCGATTATACAATGACTCCGAAATATACTTTTAAAAGCCTTTCAAAGTACTGGACAGATAGAGCTTTGGAAGCACAATTTTTCAATCTATCTATCTATCTATCTTTAAACCTTCTTCCACTCAAAACTTATATCCAAGGCATAGCTAGGAGCAGTTGTAGACACCTTTATTAAAGGGGACAAGCTCCTGTGGCAAAGAGGAAACTATTAAAGACTATGAGAGGAGCTGGAGGTGGACACAATTTTGGGCCTGCCTTCCGATTATACAATGGCTCCTAAATATACTTTTAAAAGCCTTTCAAAGTACTGGTCAGAGAGAGCTTTGGAAGCACAATTTTTCAATAATAACTATGTAAATAGCAGTAATAGAAGCCATGTCAGTGTTTCACGGCAGATTTTACTGTTGTAAGTATTGCGGATCGTGTCAAATTTTTGTTATAGAGTTTTCACCAAAAATACAAGCTTTGAGGTCCCCTAAATCTGAAAAAGTGTTTTTTAGGAAAAATTCTGTGTGTGGGTGTATATGTATTATTGTATATATATGTATATGAACAGCATAGTTCAAAAACTAAACAATCGCAGGAAATTCAATGTTGATATTCAGCTTGGCTATCATCATGGTATCCGACAGGAAGTTAGTTACCTGTCAAAATTTCTTAACCGAAAGTAACAGAGCATGCCGTGTTAGAGTTCGAAATTTGTGGGAGAATGTATGAGAAGGCTTAACGCCTTGGCTCAGAGGGGCAATAAGAGGGCGGATCGGCTGGCTGGGAAAGGGATCCTCTTTACCTTTTTGTGGTCCCCAGCCAGCCCTTGCCGTCACTAAGAGGTTCTGTGATAAACAGATTAGACTTTAGGAGACGAGAGTCTTGGAGAAACGCTGGGAGGACACGCAGGGGTGCCTTCAGGTTAAAAGATTTATAAAAGGAATCAGGCAGGGGGTTTCGTATTATTTCCTGTCCCTTAGTAGGACAGGTCTGAGGACCTTGGTAAGAGACACACTTGCATAATATAGGGAGGACGTCCAGTCCAATTTGTCAGAACTGTGATGATGCAGTCAGGGAAACGGTGTACCACTACTTATGTCAGTGTCCCCGTTTTGCTGTCACTAGGTGTCGTGTATTCCGGAGGGCACCCCTCTCGCAGGATTGCCTGGGGAGTTGGAATATTGCAGATTGACCGGTAGACTACCGGGGAAGATTAATAAGAGGGATGAATTGGGGGGAAACGGGGGGGATGGATAAAAGCCATACAGGCTTAGGTCCCAAGCCATTAGGCACCAGGATTCAATAATAATAATAATAATAATAATAATAATAATAATAATAATAATAATAATAATAATAATAATAATAATATAATAATACTTTAATAAAAGGATTGTTCCTTTTTTACTTTCTCTCACTCCTAGTAAGAGGAAGTATTGTAGTCGTGTCAAATTTTCGATATCGAGTTTTCACCGGAAATATCCGTTTTGAAGTCCCCTGAGTCCAAAAAAGTGGTTTTTAGCAAATAGTCTGAGTGTGTGTGTGTGTGTGTGTGTGTGTGTGTGTGTGTGTGCCTGTCTGTGTGTATGTATATCTGTGAACAGCATAGCTCAAAAACGATAAACCGTGGAATGTTCAAACTTGATATTCCGTTTAGGTATCAACATGGGATCTGACAGTACGTTATACGTCAAAATTCCTCAACCGGAAGTACCACTTTACTAGTTTTTTTTTTTTTTTACTTTTTTTGCAATTTTCTCAAAAATGGTTCCAACGATTTTCTTGAAACTAGTTATATCAAGTACACACAGAGAGAGCTACAACGTTTATTTGAAACATTTCTCCGGGAAAATGCATTTAAAGGCACTTTTGGGGGAGGGGTGGGGTTATGATTTCCTCTAAAGTGCTATTTCAGTTTATTAGACAATTCTGTCATCTAAATAATGTTAATTAGAATTAGATGTGTTGTAGAAATTCCGAGTTTGAAAGAAATCGGATAACCGGAAGTGCGTTTAGTTTATCACTTTACTAAATGATTTTTTTCACTTTTTCGCGATTTTCTCAAACATGGCTTCGACGATTTTCTTGAAACCTTGCAAATAAACTACGCATACAAAGATGTACAACTTTTATAAAAAACATTTCTCTGGGAAGATTCATTTAAGGGTACTTTTAGGGGAAGGGTGGGGTTATGTTTATCTCTAAAGTGCTATCATAGTTAATTATACAATTCACTCATCCAAACTAAATTAATTAGAAATAAATACGATGGCCAAAATTCCGAGTTTCAAGAAAATTAGTTAACCGGAAGTGCGTTTTTACTGAACACTTTTTTCAGTTTTGACGAATTTTCATTAAATTTGGTACACTAGTTATAAAATTTGTCAATTATAATTTTGAGAACTGGAGTAAGACTAAGTTGTGTGAGTGTTTCACACCAGATTTTTTTCGATTTTCTATAAACTTGATATATCAGCTACACATATAAGAGCTACAACTTTTATTTAAAACATTTCTTCCCCCAAAAAATTCATTTAAATGAGTTTTGGAGGGAAAGGATAGGATAATGTTTTCCTCTAAATTGCTATTTCAGTTTATTACGATTTCTTTATATAAATAACTTAATTAGAATTAAATATGTTGCCAAAATTACGAGTTTGAAAAAAAATTGCTTTACCGGAAGTGTGTTTTTTTTCAGATTCCTGCTATTTGCTCCATAAAAACACCGGAAGATTTCATTAAATTTGGTATAATAACCAGACAAAGAGATTACCACTTTGGTTTGAAATTTTTTGCGAAAAAGTCATTTCCTCAATTCAGATTCTCCCAGTCATACAACCGTGAACGAATTTGTCAATTATAAAACTATGTAAACTGCATAAAGAGATGGTCGTGTCAATGTTTCACACCAGATTTATTTTTTTTAATATTAAAATTAGGAAACATAATAACAGAAGAAATAATAATAATAAATAAAAAAAAGTGAAGATAACCTTAGCTTATTTAAGTCAACAGTAAAATAAAAGTGGAGGTAAAAGAAATGATTATTGTATTGAGTATTGAATAGAGGTGGGGAGGGACCTTGTGTGTTCATGTAAATCACCTAAACACCACATTATCCCTGTAAACTGTCGGCAGAAGTGTTCCATACATTGTGTGTGTATAGTATAATATAGAAGCTTATAAGAGTTCTTAATTGTGTGTTGTTTTCTTTTTTTTTTTGTCTTTTGTTTTTATTCAGTTTATCCTTTTCTGTTTTTTCTTTCTTTTTTTTTTGTGATGGTGTTCATCTGCTTATTAATTTAGTTTTAATTATCGTGCTTTTTTTTTTTTTAAATAATTTAATTAATTAGTGTACTTATTTTGATGCAGTAATAAGGAAATAACTTTTCTAATTTGGATATAATTATAGTAAGTAAAAATAGTAGACATTCTAATCAATTAAATTTCAATAACATATAAATCAAATTAAAACTTTATAAAAGTATAACTACAGTTCAAAATGGCCAAGATTTCTAACGTCTTTTTTTTTTTTAGGGAAGAGGGGATCAGTTTACATTATTTACATCAATTTAATAAAAATATTGAGATATATCATGATTATTGGCAATTGTTCTGAAACAAAATGTTTCTATTCTGTGTCTTTTTTTTCTAGCACGTCATCGCCCATTTCTTCTGGGCAGACGTAAGTTGAAGAAAGTGAAAATGTAGCTTTACGTATTTATGATGAAGTTATTTCTTACAAATATTTAGATTGCAATAGAAATAGTGACAAATAATTGAAAATGAGGAATTTTATGGAACCAGGGGAAAATGAATTTATACATTAACTTTTAAGGAAAGTCTGTGTAATTCTTTTTTCATTTTTTTTATTTTTATTTTCTTTCTAATATGTTTTAAAAAACGTACGGGAAGATATATTGGGTATTAGTGGTCTACAGTCTGTACAGCTAGTTTAGTGAGAGCATCCACTCACTCACCGCCTCTCAATTCCGCCCGAAGGCATTCTATACACCAACTCTATTGTTCTGTCTAGACATTTTAATTGGATTAATATTTATTTTCAGTTTAAATAAAGCAAACAATAATAAATTTTTAATAAATAATTTAATATTTGCCGTAACTTTTTCCAATTGGGTCAAATATACACACACCTATTCCATTCATCATCCATTTTATATATATCCTATTCCATTCATCAGCCAACGTTATATATATTTACAAAATAACAATTATTATGAATAAAAAGGTACCGATTTCAAAAATTGAAATATTGCATTAAGTATATTAAACTTTGTAATTAATTAAATACAATCAATAATTAATTACGTGTATATTTCACGAAAAATATAAATTGCAATAGACATTTTTCTCGTTAATATGCAGTTAACATGTATGAGATTAAAAGCCTTATTAACTCAAATCCACCCAATTTAATTAAATTATCAAATTATGTTAAATAAGACAAATAAATGATTATAAAAATCATTCAAAAGCAACAATTACTGACAACATATTGTGAAGAACTTCTTCAAGAAAGCATTTTTATTATTACAATTTGTCTTAAATGTTGACTTTATAGAAATGAAAAAAACAAAACAGCCAATCTATCTTTTAAAACTAAATAAATTTTTTCTGGATTACACCAAAGATTATTTTAAAGTTGATTTGTTGTCCCCCCCCCAAAAAAAAACAAGAAGAATTTCAAATAAATGGAACAGAAAAATACTAAAGTTGAGGAGAATTGCTGCATGTGGGCCACAAAGTGAACAAAAAAAAAAAAATAAACACTAAAGGGATTCATGCCCATTGATTACGGAATTAATTATTTTCACCAGAACTCTCAAACAATCACCAACCTAAAACACTTTCAGGAAGTAGGTGAAAGCAATGAAATATTTTTGTAAATTCAATAACCTACTATTTTTCAAACATTAACCAAAAAAAAATCTGGTGTGAAACACTCACACAACTTTCTCTTACTCCAGTTCTCAAAATTATAACTGACAGCTTTTATAGTTTGTGTACGAAATTTAATGAAATTCGTCGAAAACTGTACAGTAAAAGCACACTTCCGGTTTACTAATTTTCTTTGAAACTCGGAATTTTGGCCATCTATTTATTTCTCTAATTAATTTTGTTTGGATGATAGAATTGTATAATCAACTGTGATAGCACTTTAGAGAAAAATATAACTCCACCCCTAACCTAACATGCCCTTAAATAAATTTTCCCAGATAAATGTTTCAGATAAAAGTTGTAGATCTTTGCATGTTTAGTTTATATACCAAGTTTCAAGAAAATCGTCGGAGCCATTTTTGAGAAAATTGCGATAAAAGTAGAAAAATCATTTAGTAAGGTGGTAAAGTAAACGCACTTCCGGTTATCCGATTTTTTTCAAACTCGGAATTTCCACAACAAATTTAATTCTAATCAACATTATTTAGATGACAGAATTATATAATAAACTGAAATAGTACTTTAGATGAAAACGTAATCCCACCTTTCCCCCTAAAGTGCCCTTAAATGCATTTTCCTGGAGAAATGTTTCAAATAAAAGTTGTAGTTCTTTGTATGTGTGGTTGATGAGAGAAGTTTAAAGAAAATCGTCGGAGCCATTTTTGAGAAAATCGTAAAAAAAGTGAAAAATCCAACTAGTAAAGTGGTACTTCCGGTTGAGGAATTTTGTCAGATGACGTACAGTCAAGAATATCAAGAAAGTCAGGAATATCAAGTTTCAACTTTCTATGATTTTTCGTTTTTGAGCTATGCTGTTCACATACATACCTACATACATACACACAGACACAGACCATTTGCTAAAAACCACTTTTTTGGACTCAGGGGACCTCAAAACGGATATTTCCGATGAAAACTCGATATCGAAAATTTGACAAGATTACAATTAAAAAAAAAAAAAGAAAAAAAAGTGAATGAAATGTAATTGGTGTGACGTGTATTTGTGTAAGTGGTAGCTTGTGTAGCACGAGCGGTTTAGTAAAGAGGCTTGTGAGTATATATGTTTAAGAGAGTCATGTATCAGTAATAATCAAGAGAGTACCACTGTTTTTAAAATAAATATATTATTCTCTAAGTACTTTACAATATCACAACTATATCTTAATAAATCAGATGTTTATCTAGAATAATAAAGGCAAATCATTATCACTGGCACTGGGTTTAAGAGAGCCGATTCCTTGAAGCAAGTGTTCTGGCCTTGAATGTCCTGTTTCAGACTGTGTTGAAGGAATGTCTTCTAATTGTTCGTTCAAATCTTCCCCTATGAGAATAAGGGGATAGACAATGCTAAGAAGGTTCATGAATTTTTCCAGTAACTGTACTCATCTAACTGCGTGTACCCTTTTTTTTTGCCAACGAATTGGCATTTTTCTTCATATCTTAATTTTCTTTAAATAAAATTGATATAATTTCTTGCTGCCATCACATATGCAAATTTATATAATGTAGATGGTAAAATTATACTTGTACTGAAGTTTTTCAGAGTGCAATGTGGTTAATTTTATAGCTTATTCATACTACTATTATGTCTAGACGTGTAAGAAGGTCACTGCGATGAGCAGAAGGTTCTGGACGAAAGCAAGCATATTGATTTAGTATATAGAGCAAAATATAGCGCTACTGTTAACCCCCCCCCAAAATCAATTTTCCCAGAATAATGTTTCAAATATAAGTGATAGATATTTTTATTGTATGTAGATAGTATACGAAGTTTAAATAGAATTGTTGGAACTGTTTTAAAGAAAAATCGCAAAAAAAACGGAAAAGACTATTTTATAAAATTACACTACTAGTTAATAGATTTTCGCCCAAAATTTTCGTGTTTTCGAAATTTGAGTTTCCGGTGATTTTTCATTTTTGAGATATATTGTTCACACTACACACATACTGGCCATTCACTAAACAAAATTTTTTTCGCACTCAGAGGACATCAAAACATTTATTTCCGGTATATCAAATTGTAGAAGTTTTTTTTTTTTTTTTTTATAATTTTTATGGCATCGACTGCTCTGGTCTTTAGCCATACACTTTATCTTCCACATCACTCTGTCCATGTCCATTTCGATGTTCAGTTATTTACAACGCGCTATGAACAATGATGTCTAATACACTCTTACTAAATCCATCACAACTATTACGTCACCAATAAATACTTTTTCCTACAAATATACCATTGTAATATATATAAGTAATCTACTTATACAGGTGGTTTACTCCCCCTCTCGCCCCTTTAATTCTCAGCTAAAATTCTGTACAATATTTACACAGCAATCACTCTCACATTCACACAGGTGCCGGGGTTGCCAATCCCGGCTCAGACCCACCCCTCCAAGAGTCAGTGGCTCCCGAGTTAAAATAGTGCAGGAAAGGCTTCCTACACGACCAAAAATTGCCACCCCTGGCCGGTATTGACCCCCCCTACACTCATTCACACATATCTTTCATACCTATATCTAAATCTAATTATAAATCTTATTCTATCACTTACCATCTAGTGGGATTGTAGTACTCGATATTCCTACAATCCCGGCCTATCTAACCTACATAAACCTACATCACTCAATCCTCGTTCACGCAAATAAATTACTTTCATACAAATGCATTCATTCCGTTGTAACTATATACGTCTAACCTACATAAACCTACATCACTCAAACCTCGTTCACGCAAATAAATTACTTTCATACAAATCCATTCATTCCTGTGTTACTATATACCTCTATACTGTTACTATATACAACTATTAAAAATGGTACTACTATATGTTTCTAAACACCCCCAATGCCTTTAAGAAACCAATTACTCCTCTCATCTTATTACTTTCAACCAGATTCTCATTCAGACTGTCCGACAGGTTATACAGCTGTCTCATCTCATTTAATTCTCTACAAGTGCATAGTATATGGTGAACAGTATTGTAGAAGTTGTTGGCCGTTAGAAATGATCTGATGTATCTCTTAGTTGGCTGATCGGCCGGGGGGGTACCATAGGAAAAACACTAAAAAAATTTTTTAAAGTGTTTTTTATTAATGGCCCGACGTTTCGACAAACATTGTTTGTCTTCTTCAGGGGCTATCTTAGAAACGGGAAATTTTGTATGCTCTATTAATTACTACATGTTCAATTATCACCGGTGTATTTCCGGTGTAAAAATCAAATTCGAAAATTTTACACCATCTCAAAACTTATTTAAGAAAAAGTAAAAGAAAGTGAAATTACCCATGATGACTTTCTTTTACCTCTGCAATTCTCAATTCTCATAATTCCAACAGCCAGATTATCTTGTAATTTGGAATTTTCACTATAATTTTATGAGCTTTCAATATTGTGGAATGGGAGTACATTTACACAATTATACATATGCATTTTAGTGTCCCAATTTCCTTCATAAAAAAAGCAATAATGTCTCAGTTCTAATCAAAGATAGTTTTGAAACTCAAAATTTTTTTCCAATACATTTTATTCTACTTTATTTTATATTAGACGGAGATTATATTAATCTACTGAAATGAAACTTTAGAGGGAAAAACCAAACATCATTTCTTTTTTTCAAACATCCCAAAACCCAAAACCCAAAACGAAATTATCAAATTTAAATTTCCTATTTTCAAGTTTAAATTTTTTTTTAAAGATTCTAATCCCTACAATCTAAGAATCCTTCGTAACATTGTAAATGCTCCTTTTTTTACGTCTCTAAACCGAACGATACACACTGATCTTAATCCACATCGTTCATTGCTCAAGTTGCCCAAAAACACGTCTGTAGGAAATTCCATATTAACCTACAGACTCACAGTTCAACACCTGTCTTCCAGAACACTTCCTAATAACCCACCTAGGCGTCTTAAAAGACAATGAATGGCCTTGTGATCTCCTCTCAAGTGAAGACAGTCCAATAGTGATTTTGTATAGTTTTAGAGTGTAGCTTCTCCAATCATTTCGCATATATGTTCTTTGTAATAGTTGTTACTTATAGCGCTATCGCACTGATTGTAGCATGAATAAAAATTTTAAAAAAAATTCTTGGGATTTTGACGTTTTTGTGTTATGTTGAATAAACATTTGTACTCATGTATATACGTACATAGACGAATTTGGAAAAAAAAAAAAAAAAAAAAAAAAAAAAAAAACCACTTATTTCAGGATCAGAAGGTTTCAAAAACATGACATTTAATACTAATCGATTAAAACTTACATATTTTTGAAACTTTGAAATAACACGGAACAGTCTAACTTACAGCAAAAGGAGAATTTGAAAATCTGATTTGAATCAGATTTTACTTTTATTATACTTCTCCATTTTCATATAACAATTTTTTTCAAACTTATAATGTTCATCATCAATTATTAATTGTTGTTAGAATTGATGGATATTGAAATATTACTTAGGGGAAAGAAAGATGCCATACATACAGCAACATACCAAAAAGCTAATTTTCTTTAATTACACTCGCATACATACCATACAAGAGAGAGAGATGGGACTTTTTATAAAGCACTTTTCATCCTAGGGGACCTCAAAATTTACAGTGAAATTAAGATTATGTGCTGTGAAAACTCAATTTCGTAATTCTGTCACGAATACCGCTCTACCTGTTATGGCAATAAAAATAGCTGATATGAACCGTTGTAAAAACCTGATTTCTATCTCAAAATAATCAATAAACTTAATTCTTTATTTAATTTTTCATTTTAAAGTTTCGAGATATTTTAAAAAAAAAAAAAAGGCTGACCTAATTTATACATGAATAATAACAATGAGGGTCTATTAATTTATATTTAATAACCAGGTTTAGATAAAGTAATTTTTTTTTAATGATTAAGGGTTAATGAACTTAATATTGTTATCTATACAAATATAATTTATATACAGATAAAAATTAAAAAAAAAAACCTATAAAATAATAATCAAATTAATAATAAAAATTTTGTAATTATTATTTTTATTACTTTTCTTGATTGAATACAATAGATAAGTTCAAATATTGTAATTAAAAATAAAGAGAAATAAAAAAAGTTACGTATACTAATTAATATTACCCAATGAGAGCAACTGAGAGCTGGTTGCGATATATTAACACACACCTCTATATGAGTGTATATATATGGCAATTACTTTTACTTGCACACATTTCGCTCCGCCTTTCTTTATTCATTTCATTTTATATCTTTATGAAAATTATAAAATTAATTAAGAAAATATATTAATTTTTATATTAAATCTAAAATTTGTTTTAAGTTTTGAAAGGAGTGAAGCTAATCTTGCCAGGCAAGCTTGAAGTCGTGTACGGAGGCGGAAAGTAAATATTTATATTCTTAGTACTTCATCAAAATCCAAGACTAGTACGGCGGTTCACTCACCTAACTGCTCAGTATCTTGACGGCTAATTCACTGAGCAATTTCATTAAATATTGAATAGTGCCCCCTTGGTCTTTTGAGGTTGTTGTTAATAAACTAAAATAAAAATGACGGGAATAAATAATATTTAGCCCTTGTTATGCATGACTGCCGTGTGAATTGGACTGAAAAAAAATAATAACCAAATGTTAAATATTTTTTGTTTTGTTTTGCCTTCTAAACGCGCAATTAGCCAACTGCATTTTCAGCTATGTGAAACAGTTACATGACTTTGTCTTCCTGCAATTCTCAAGTTCCCATCGATATGTTTTCTTTAAAAGTCGAAAAATTTGTAATCTATCTTTTGATGGCGTAACGGATACGTTAAACAAAAATGGGCATTTTAGAAAAAAACAATGATGTCATAATTTTCACGAATTATTTAATATACAAATGTGTCAGGACAATATTCTGTTTAGTACAAATTTAAAGAAAACTATTGGAAATCTATTTAAAGAAGTGTTCTCGTTGAAATTGTTGAGGGTAAAGAATAAAAAAAAATAAAAAACAACAGTAAACTCGGTTAATTACTCAAATTAATGGTTGACTTGATACAATGTAACGGTTTTTTTGTTTTGTGATTCATAAATAATAGTATATCAATTTGTGCCTACACAAACAAGATATATAAATATATATTGCTTCTCCAACCAATCAACAGAGTCAGTGTTGAGATAGATATGATTTAGATAGGATTGTTGTTGTACGGTCCATAGTTCTGGAAAACATCACGAGATTCATTAGCTTCGACGGCAAGCTTTATTTTGTGTCTTCGACCACTTTCGAATGTCCCTGCGTAAAAACATGAACGAAACTTAAAACACTAATCATTAGAGAGCGTACAATGTTGGTGGCTAAGCTAAAGCCCCCTTATGTTTATCTAAATACCGGCATGTTTACAACTGACTGTACATATGTATCTATACGAAGACATTATCAGTTTTTTTTCTTTTCTAAGTTGCAATATCGATTTGACAATTAGTCACATCTACAGCATTAGATATATTTTAAAAGAAATATGAATGAAATCAACAGAATATTAAAACACAACCGCATATTATTTCCCTAACTTAAATAACCAAATTTAATGAAATTCGTTGGGAGTTTTTATGGAATAAAATCACAAAAACTGAAAAAACTGTTCAGTCAAAACATACTTCTGGTTTACTAATTTCTTGAAACTCGGAATTTTAACAACATATTTAATTCTAATTGATATTATTTTATATGATAGAATTGTATAATAAACTGAACTAGCACTTTAAAGGAAACCGTAACCTCTCCCCGCCACCAAAAGTACCCTTAAATCAATTTTCCCAAAGAAATGTTTCAAATAAAAGTTGTAGCTGTTATTATGTGCAGTTGATATACTAACTTTGAAGAAAATCGTTGGAGGAATTTTTGAAAAAAATCGCAATAAAGTAAAAACAAAAAAAACTAGTAAAGTGGTACTTCCGGTTGAGGGAATTTTGACAGATAACCTACTGTCGAATCCCTTTGTGATACCTAAACGGAATATCAAGTTTGAACTTTCTACGATTTTTTTTGTTTTTGAACTATGCTCTTCACATACACACACACACACACACACACACACACACACCACACACACACAGACCATTTGCTAAAAACCACTTTTTTGGACTCAGGGGACCTCAAAAAGGGTATTTGCGGTGAAGACTGGATGTCGAAAATTTGACACGATTACAATACTTTCTCTTACTAAGAATAAGAGTTAGTAACAGGTAAAGTAGTGGGGAAAAGCAATTTAATGCGATAAAATATTTATTTTTCAAAAACACGTGTGTTTTCAAATTTATTATAAATTAGGAAAGATTTAAGATCTCAAATCAACAAACCAAAAAAATTAATCCAACTAATAATAAAGTAAATATTACATTATATTCCAACAAAGACACCCATCCCTCCATTCTTGCTAATTATCGCATTCTGTCTGTTTCAGCATTAAATTACGAAATATTTTCCATCTTAACAAAGATAAAACTACAAAACTGAGCTTACTATTTCCTAAGAAGGTGTGTCCAAGATTTTTTCTCACCAATCTTTAGATAAATCTCTTCAACAGTTCTGTTTTAAAAAGAATAACTATGGTAATCAAGAATTAATTAAACAACCAGGTTACGACAACGGCCAAAAAAAAAAAAAAATTCCTATCAAATATTGCATGCATTTAATTGTAGAATTGATCTTAATTATAATGCTAAGGAATTTTTTGGAATTATTTTGTAATATTATGGCCCATTAACATGATTCCATTTAACCATAACCATAACTGAGAATAATAAGGTTATTTGTAGACAGATAAAAAAAGGCTCTCTTTTAATGTTTGAGGAGATGCTATGTTGCTGCCCTAAAGATTTGAACTAATTTTGACCCTTGTTCAGTTACAAAGACAATTCTGAATTACGGAATTCAGATTTTACTGAAGACGTAAAAACTGTTGAGAAACGCAAAATCAAAAATTAAATAATTCTTTTAAGGTTGAAATTAAAGTGAAAAGAATGGCAAAACATTTCTAAAATTCTTCGATCAGTGTCACTAAACTGCAAAAAGAAATTCCGCACTAGTGACTATGTTCTCGTTATATAGTGAGAATTATAGTCTACTATAAGTACAGTGCAGATAAATCATAAAATAGCAAAAAAAATATTATTATAATTTAATGACTACAATAAAACTTATATGTATGGATAAGGCAATAATTAAATTTTTAATTTAAACAATCCATTAAATAAATCATAAAATAT
The DNA here is from genome assembly GCA_011037195.1 of Triatoma infestans. Classification (NCBI taxonomy): domain Eukaryota; kingdom Metazoa; phylum Arthropoda; class Insecta; order Hemiptera; family Reduviidae; genus Triatoma; species Triatoma infestans. The sequence goes on from JAAEAF010007697.1 coordinate 31,292, forward strand.
TTATTAATTAGAAATCATTAATTAAATGGCATATTATTAAAATGATAGTTTACATAACTTTAATCAGTTTATGAATTAGTGAAATGTAGCTATTTATAAAAGCATTAATAGCCGCCATGTATGTATTACTGAACAAATAATTAACTAATATTATGATGGGCCATGTACTAACATTAAATAAAAAATAATTTAAAAATAATCTGATGTGAAACACTCGCACGACTTTCTCTTACTCCTGTTCTCAAAATTGTAATTGATAAAGGTTATAGTTTGTGTACCAAATATAACGAAATTCGTCGAAAACTGAAAAACTGTTCAGTAAAAGCGCACTTCCAGCTTATTAATTTTCTTAGAACTTGCAATTTTCCGCCATCTATTTATTTCTAATTATTTTTGTTTGGATGATAGAATTGTATAATAAACTATGATATCACTTTAGAGGAAGCTATAACCCCACCTCTCCCCTAAAAGTGCCCTTAAATGAATTTTCCCAAAGAAATGTTTCAAATAAAAGATGTAGCTCCTAGTATGTTTTTTTTCAATTTTTCATTTTTTGAGAAAATCGCGAAAAAGTGACAAAATCATTTAGTAAAGTGTTGAAACCAACGCACTTCCGGTTATCTGATTTTCTTCAAACTCGGAATTTCAACAACATATTTAATTCTAATTAACAGTATTTAGATGACAGATTTGTCTAATAAACTGAAATAGCAGTTAAAATGAAAACCTCACCCCACCCCTCTTTCAGAAGTGCCCTTAAGTGAATTTTCCCAGAGAAATGTTTTAAATAGAAGTCGTAGCTGCTAGTATGTGTAGTTGGTATACCCTAGTTTGAAGAAAATCGTTGGAGCCATTTTTGAGAAAATCGCAAAAACGTAAAAAAAAAAAAAACTAGTAAAGTGGTACTTCCGGTTGAGGAATTTTGTCAGATGACCTATTGTCGGATCCCATGGTGATACCTAAACGGAATATCAAGTTTGAACATTACTACGATTTTTTGGTTTTTGAGCTATGCTGTTCACATATACACACACACACACACACACATAGACCATTTGCTAAAACCCACTTTTTTGGACTCAGGGGACCTCAAAATGGATATTTCCGGTGAAAACTTCATATCGAAAATTTGACACGATTACAATACTTCCTCTTACTAGGAGTAAGAGAAAGTAAAAAAAAAGGCATAAAAACTGCAATTATTTCGACAAAAATGAAATATTATACAAACCATGCTTTAAATAAATAACAGCCAGAAGTTTTCATTCGAAAGCACTAAAATTAATCAAGGTCGAAGAATTGTCTACATTGAAGGGGAAAGTTGTAAACATGTTCAGTCATTTAACGAGAAATGCAACTATACATAATATAATAATACTACATCATCTAATTTGCATCATATAAGATTGTGTAAAAATTAAATGAAAACTGGTTCTAGTTAATAAATGTACACATTTAATTAAATATTAGGACTAAATAATTTGGCACTGTTTCAAAACATATTGTTTTATAAAAAAAAAAAAATCAGATAAATTTAAATGATAAAACTTTAACATAAATTTATTATAGTAAAATAGTGGAAATAATGTTGCTAAATATTTTATTTTATTTTTATAAATTTCATTTTAGTATTAATGAAAACAGATTTCAATGAAAATAACACAATTTCATAATAAAAATTATTATACTACAAATTTTATTATAGTCTAGTAAAAGGGGCACTTACTTAACTTGTTATTGTAGACACTATTACCTGTTCTAATTTTAACTTTTAATTGAAAATATTGAAGGTAAACAAGAAAAACATTAATTATAGAAAGGTAAACGTTATATATATATGTAGCTGTAAACAATTTATTAAGTGTTATATAAATTAAAGGAAATTGTTAGGGAAAACAAAAGGAAAATAGCTATTAAATTCGTTAATTAATTTTAAAGCACTAAACTCAACGGGCAACAAACGTTTTACTTTCTCTTACTCCTAAGTAAGAGGAAGTATTGTAATCGTGTCAAATTTTCGATATCGAGTTTTCACCGGAAATATCCGTTTTGAGGTCCCCTGAGTCCAAAAAAGTGGTTTTTAGCGAATGGTCTGTGTGTGTGTGTGCTGTGTGTATGTATGTATGTGAACAGCATAGCTCAAAAACGAAAAATCGTAGAAAGTTCAAACTTGATATTACGTTTAGGTATCACCATGGGATCTGACGGTGCGTTATGTGTCAATATTCCTCAACCGGAAGTACCACTTTACTAGTTGTTTTTTTTACGTTTTTGCAATTTTCTCAAAAATGGTTCCGAAGATTTTCTTTAAACTTGCTATATCAACTACACATACAAAGAGCTACAACTTTTATTTGAAACATTTCTCCAGGAAAATTCATTTAAGGGCACTTCTGGGGAGGGGTGGGGTTAGGTTTTCATCTTAACTGCTGTTTCAGTATATTAGACAATTCTGTCATCTAAATAATGTTAATTAGAATTAAATATGTTGTTGAAATTCCGAGTTTGAAAAAAATAGATAACCGGAAGTGCGTTTTTACTGAAATATAATTTTCAGTTTTCTGGTATTTTCTCGAAAATGGAACCAACGATTTTCTTTAAACCAGCGTTTGTTAACTATACATATAAAGAGCTACAACTTTTATTTGAAACTTTTCCCCTGATAAATTCATTTAAGGGGACTTTTGGGGGAGGGGGGTTATGTTTTTCTTTAAAATGCTATCACAGTTGATTATACAATTCTGTCATCCAAATTGAAATAACTAGAAATTAATATATGACCCAAATTCCGAGTTTCAAGGAAATTAGTAAACCGGACAGTTTTACTGGACAGTGTTTTCACTTTTCGACGAATTTCATTAAATTTGGTACACTAACTATAAAATTTGTCAATTATAATTTTGAGTACTGGAGTTAGAGAAAGTTGTGTGAGTGTTTCACACCAGATTTTTTTTCTTGGTTTTCATTTCTTCACTAAGGTGATTGTTCGTCAATTTTCATATCAGAGTTTTATTGATTTTCTGAAAACTTGTTATAGTTTTATATTCATTTATAATGACATTTCACTTATATATGAAACCAATAGAATATTCGTTGTCATTTAATAATACAAGTTTTAATATTAAACTCTTTGACAATACCAATTTCTCAATGTGTCTCTATTCTCCATTCTTTCCTAGGATATATCTAACTAAAAAGCCTTAACTAAAGTAAAACTGGAATCTGTGTATATTGAAAATTAAAATTATATATAAATATATAAACAAAACAAAACTTCAAATGTTTAATAGGTTCATTAAATTACAACATTGTAATTACATTTATAAATTAATATCTTCTCTTCTATAAAAATGGGTGTTTTTATTCATAAAATGAATTCATAAAGTAATAATTGTATTATACGTACTTTTGTTTTTTTAACCACAACGTGTAGCCTATATTTCAAGTAATTAATTTCAATTAATGTTGTGAATTATTTGTTATTTTTTTTACTTTCTCTTACTCCTAGTAAGAGAAAGTATTGTAATCGTGTCAAATTTTCGAATATCGAATTTTCACCGGAAATATCCGTTTTGAGGTCCGTTTTGAGTCCAAAAAAGTGGTTTCTAGCAAATGGTCTTTGTATACGTGTGAATGTATGTATGTGAAGAGCATAGCTCAAAAACGAAAAACCATAGAAAATAGAAACTTGATATTCCGTGACTTTATTCTTTAAATAAATTTATTGGTGTTTTTAACTTTGTAATTTAATAGAGCATAATTTGATTTCTGCTGGAGTCAATTTCTAGTTTATCTACCCCCTTATTAATATTTTGAAACTTTGAATGAATTATGTAGGTTGAATATGAATGAGTTAAGAAGTAACTTTGTGTCTTTCTATTCATCAATCTTAATATACAATTAAAAATAATTTGTAATAGCAAGAATATGTTTTGTACTCTCTCGTATTCATCTTTTGCAGTTGTTTTATTTCATCTAGTATTCCGTCCCACACTCTTTTAGTATAAGATTCCGCAAGGATCGCTTGTGTCATATATTTCTGATGTTTCTATATCATATGCTCTCTGCAATCAACGTCTCACAATACCAAACTATCCTTGCTCGTGTTCTGAACTAATCCTGTTGCGCGGATGGATTCATTTTTGTGTCCCAAGGCTTCAAGATATTTGACTTGTCTTAAACTTTAGACTTCTGAAGATGACCATACATCTCTATGTCTTGGTTCTAAAAGAACTGTGTATAAACAACTGTCATGCCGCTTATTTAATTTCCAGCAAACTCCCATTTTTATATAGAATAATCTAATCATTCATTTACTTTTTCTGTCCATAAGAAACCATCTAATGGCTACGCTTAGTATGAAACTTTATACAACTTTCTCTCATTTCATTACGCAACATTTCAATAAGCCAAATTTGTCAAGCATGAAATGTAATTGGAATATAAAATATAATATAGTGAACTTGGATGTACATATAAAACCTCGAATAGCAGCGATAATAAATGCTAATGGCTGTTGTAGAAAACTCTTAACTTCAATCATCTATCCAGAGAAGCCAAGCTAACACTGTATAAGACAATATTAAGGATAGTTGGTCATCTATGGTTGCGAAACCCAGACGCTTAACTCAGAGGCTTAGCGTCTTATCAGTATGTGAGAAATATTTGGCCCGTAAGACAGGACAGGAATATGGAGAATGAGGTATTAATCAAGAATTAAAAGAATTATTTGGATGTAGAGGACTGATAGGATTGGGGAAGCATGGGAGATTGAGTTGGTTTGGTCATCTGGAAAGAATGGGAGCAAGACTATTCACTGGCTCGCTATCCGGAAGGAGAAAGAAGTAGGAGAACACTATGGCTGGATGTCGTGAAATAAGGCCTCAGGATATTAAGAATGAGATTGGTGGCTCGAAAGAGAGAATTAGTGGAGGAAAGTGATCGAGGAAGCTGGGGGCGGCGTTCAAGGGCTGTAATGCCAAGTAAGAAGAAGCACAATTGACAATTTAACCTCCCGAGCAACACCAGAAAACGACTTTTTTTAGACAACTGTTTCAGTTATAAGTGGTATCTATTTATATATAAGTACAAAAAAAAAAAAAACATCTTGGAGGCATTTCGAGAAAATTGCAGAACATGAAAAAAAAACATGCAGTAAAGTACGTATAATTTTCTGTACAGCGATTTTATCCGAAATCTTCTTGGCAAATCCTTTTATATCACGATACAAAAAAAACAAAACAATTAAGTATTTCGCTAACACTCTTAATAATCCTAATTAGAGATTGATTGCATTAAATCTAATGATGAGTCAATTTAGGCTGGCATTTTCCAGTCAATTAAGTTAATAGATTAAATTAATGGTTCTCTGCTGGAATGTAAGTGACATTAAATGATATCTCTATGAAATTGATATCTGCTGTCAATATCGTAGCTAAGCTTTTGCTTAATCATTCTAATTCTTAGGGCAGTAAGAGAGTGCTTATGGAAATATCACTAAATCTGAAATCTGAGGAAATAAATTATTTTTATAATTTTAATAATATAATATATCGTAATTATTTTATTAACTTTTCCATATGAACCTTAGTATATGCACGGATAAAGAAGTAGAAGAGTTAAAGGCATGTTCAAAAAAAATATTAAAATAAAAAGGTCATGATTTATAGGTTACCCATTTTCCATTGTTTGACCATAAAAAGAAAACATAATTATATCTTGCAGTTAAGTGAATAGGAATGAACACTTTCTTTTACAGTACACTGAACTTTTAGAGGACTCGTACGTGTGCTGAATGATGTAATCATATAAAAAAAAAAAACCTACAATCGTGTGCGCCCCAGCTGACTTCATCCGTCATAATCTCAACGCCATTAATCCAACAAAGCTTTATTGTTTTGTTTTATATATATATATATATATATTTACTTAAAATTGCGCAGCAATAAAAATACGAGTATAAGTTGCAAACTTTAAATTGTAAATGTTTATTGTTAATAATACAATTTTTAATATTAAACTCTTAGACAAAGTAAAACTGAATGTGTGTATACTGAAAATTAAAATTATATATAAATATATAAACAAAACAAAACTTCAAATGTTTAATAGGTTCATTAAATTACAACATTGTAATTACATTTATAAATTAATATCTTCTCTTCTATAAAAATGGGTGTTTTTATTCATACAATGTATTCATAAAATAATAATTGTATTATACTTTTAATGTTTTTTATACCACAACGTGTAGCCTACATTTCAAGTAATTAATTTCAATTAATGTTTTGTATTATTTGTTATTTTTTTACTTTCTCTTACTCCTAGTAAGAGGAAGTATTGTAATCGTGTCAAATTTTCGATATCCAGTTTTCACCGGAAATATCCGATTTGAGGTACCCTGAGTCGAAAAAAATGGTTTTTGCAAAATAGTCTTTTAATTTTTTGCGATGTTCTCAAAAGTGGCTCCAAGGATTTTCTTGAAACTTGGAACATCAACTATACATACAATGAGCTACAACCTTTTTTTTTTTAAACATTTCTCTGGAAAAATTCATTTAAGGGTAATTTTGGGGAGAGGTAGCGTTACAGCTTCCTCTAAAGTGCTATTTCAGTTATTAGACAATTCTGTCATCTAAATAATGTTAATTAGAATTAAATATATTGTTGAAATTCCAAGTTTGAAATAAATCGCATAACCGGAAGTGCGTTTACTTTACCACTTTACTAAATGGTTTTTTTTTTTTTCACTTTTTCGCGATTTTCACAAAAATGGCTGCGACGATTTTCTGGAAACTTCCTATATAAACTACACATACAAAGATGTACAACTTTTATTTGAAACATTTCTCTGGGAAAATTCATTTAAGGAAACTTTTAGGGGGAGTGGGGCTATGTTTATCTCTAAAGTGCTATCATAGTTGATTGCACAATTCTATCATCCAAACAAACTTAATTAGAAATAAGTAGATGGCCAAAATTCCGTGTTTCAAGAAAATTAGTAAACCGGAAGTGCGCTTTTACTGAACAGTTTTTTTTTTTCAGTTTTCGACGAATTTCATTAAATCTGGTACACAAACTATAAAATTTGCCAATTATGATTTTGAGGACTGGAGTAAGAGAAAAAATGTGTGGAGTGGCTCATACCGGATTTTTATTTCAATTTGATCATTTTTTTCTCTCTTTTTAGATCATTTGATCACAAAGTATTTTAATATAAGTTTTTAATTATAAATGATGTATTATATTCTGTTATGACACCGACTAATCTCTCAGTTTTGTGAGAGTATTTACAAAAGTTACCATATTACGTAAAATAAAATATCTGATGTGAAACTGTCACACAACTTTCTTTCACCGCGGTTAGTAAAATAAATGATAATATTGACGAATAATATTCTTTAAACATGAAATTTTGACTCAGTTAACCTAAAAGAAATATATTGTAATATTTGGTGGGAGTAAATATTGAGGTTACCATCTAAGGTAGCTAGTACTTGAAGTGATTGCATTGTAGTCTAGTTTCCCAATCTTTTTTTATTTTCTCCCGTACCCAGTGATTAAACTTTTCATTAATGAGTATCCCCACAGTCCCCTTTACCCCCACTTATCCCTAAAAAAAAAAAATATAAAAAAATAGATTAGCTAAATAATCAAATGAATAAAATAAATCTAATGTTATTTGTAGGCTTGTATTGTCTATTTTACAAGTTATTTCAGTTTCTTTTTTTTTTTTTTACAAATAAAAAATAATATTTAAAAATAATGATTAATCACATTAACTTTTTTATGAACGTACAATAATTATTCATCAACTTTAAAATAATAGTTACTCATTTTTTGTAAGCAAATGTTCCAATATATTCTTAATAATTTTTAATGTGATCCTTGAGCTTGTTTCATGGATCCAGGTTTTTTTAAAATCAGGTATATGTGAAGATAGATTATATAATTAGACTTTAAATACAACAACATATTGTTCTCATTATTATTATTATTAATATTTTAATTTAAGGCGCGTCAACGTCTATGATCATTGACGCCTGGAGCCTTCTCAGTGCACTGCCGGCCTCCGGACAGCGTTCTCTCGGTACAGACACGGTACCGGACAGTGAGCTGTAGGGGCTCCTAGGAAGAAAAAATCTAAGGGCAACACAGCTGGGCTCCGCGTGGGAGTCCACTAAGCTATCCCTTCACTATTCTTGTTATTAATTTGATTCAAAAAATATTTTTGTGAACAACATTTGTAGTTAATATCGCGTTAAATATAGCTTTCCATAAATGAACGGTTGTTAAAAAAACATTCTTTTTTGCCGTTTTTCGCCATTATCAATATAACTTTTGCCTACCACCAAACGGTCCAACGCGTGACTTTAAGGGTACACGTACCACAGTCTAGGAACCACTGCTCTTGAATTCAACACCAAAATACAGTAAAAAAAAAAAAAAAAAAATTTAAATTTGTAATATTTACTTTCTCTTAATGATTGTGTCAATTGAGTTTTAAACAAGATATCTAAAAATTCAAAATCGCAGGAAGCTTAAAATTGGTATTCCATCTAAGTATGTATCATCGCCGCATTAAAAAAAAACCTATTAACATTGAAATTTAATATCACAGATACCTCAAAACTTGATGGGCATTTATTTGTACAGATAATGTACGACGTTTAAAGAAAATCGTTGAAACTGTTTTCGAAAACAAAAAGAAACAATTGCGAAATCTTAGAAAACAAAAAACAAAAAACAAATCAGTTAAGTTGAACTTCCGGTTAGTGGATTTTGACCAAAAACTTTATGATGCGGTGATGATATTATATACTTAAATGGAATATCAAGTTTCAGCTTCTTGCCATTTTTAATTTTTGAAATATCTTGTTTTAAAACTCAATTGATACGATCAAATAGAAGAACGTAAATATTATGAACTGAAGATTTTATTATAAAAGCAAAACATTAAAAAATTGCACTTTTGTATAATATTGTTACTTTCATGTTATATTGTTTTTATATTCTGATTAAAGTAAGGAAAATGGTTTTTATTGATATAATCTTTAAACTTGAAGGGCACTGTGTACTAAAGATAATTCGATCATAACGCTTTCCTCCAAATTCTGCCCCCTTATTCAATCCAGCTAGCTTTAATTAAGAACATTATCTTCCTAATTATTATTATTATTAATTTTTTTTTTTTTGGTCAAATATTATCTTTTTTTCTACAAAAAATTATCCTGATTAAAATGAGTTCAAGTGTTTTTCAAAAAATACAAACAGCTAAACATTAATTAAATGAAAAAAAAAAAAAATGGTTGACCAGTTCTCAGAATTTGTAATGTGAATGAATAGCTTTTGTTAAGACAATAGAGGCATATAATTAATTTTTAAGTGTAACTTTAACTAATATGTAATTTAATGGAAATATTTAACTTCAATACTTTTACCATTATTATATTATTATTCGTCTGTGTGGAGGGACAAATCTTGCGCTATCTAAAACCTCACTGGTACCATACAGGTATCCCAAAGAAAAATAAGAAACCAAGACTCCAGATCCCACCTAAGATTCTCAGACCCACCCGTTCCGACCAAAGTTCCTGGGAACCTAATTTCCTCAAAACCCAAGCAATCCTATAAGATTTATGGGCGTTTCTTCCTCTGTTTCATAAACTCTATAAGAGGGGTCCGGCCATAAACCCCATTACGTAGAGTTGTGTCCTTAAGCTATAATGCCCAGTAAGGGATCCAACTAGTTGCCTAAAGAGAGGTCCATGAAAGAGACAGCATCATCTCACTAATAGCCCTATCGCCTATCCGAACCCACACTAAGACTTCACCATCGTAGAATGTCGACAACCCACTGATCTCATCCATAGGGATGAATGCTGTATGTAATAGTATCCAACCAGAGTATTCGTAACAGAGAGGGAGAGACAAAATGACAGGACCACTCTCTCGGGCTGGAGTGGGAGAAACCACATAAATAGTCAAATTGGAAACCGTTCATACAGTCAATCACTACGTATCATTACCATTCATTCGTATCATTATCATTTTAAGTGTAAAGTCCAGGCAGTCAGTGTCACTTATATTATTAACCATATTCTGTTAATTCATTCCAACCAGACCATTTCTCTCCTTCAACAATCCCATTATACTGTGTATAAAGGAGTTGCTGAGAAAAGAAATTAAGTTTGATTAAATGAACGAGATATGAAGACAATAATATAATGTAGCTAAGTTTACACTAACTGCACTGGACTTTATAATGAAAATGATAGAATGAATGGTGTGAGTAAAGATATAACACGATGCGATGTACAGTTGTATGGTTGTATCTGATAGATCCTTTAGATATCCCACTGGCTTATGTACACAGGTTCTCCCACTCTAGCCTGCCTAAGTCAGAGAGTAGTCTCTGTTAACCAGAGAGGGCCTCTCTCCTGTCTGCTGAGGTTGCATTATCTTTGCGGTACCATTACACTGTGAAACAATCCATGACTGGAAGCTTGACAGAAATGTGGCTAAAGACACACCATCCCTTTCATCGGCTCGTGACCAATGAAAGGGAGAGATGAATTATACCAATCTAATATATCTAATAATCTCCTAGCCATTGATGTTCATATTTCTTTGGAAGGTAAACTTGTTCCGTCCGAGATTGTTTTCACGTGCCCCCGGGATATCCAACTAGACGATAAAATCAGACGCCAGTGTAGCCTAAAATTTTATACAGGGCAGGGCAGCGAAAAATAGCTGAATAGCCGAAGTCCTGGTGCAGGATAAAAAAAAAATCCATGAATTCCTTCATAGTCGGCAAAAAAAAAGTGTGCCATGCAATATTTCTTTGATCTTTTTACTAAAATATCAATATTTTACTTTTACAAATATCAAATAAACCAAAATAAATGAATGTCTCTTTAAACTAGGACTTGTTTCGAATGTATTTTTGCGACCATGTCAGATTTTTGAAATTGAGTTATCATTGGGAATAAATGTTTAGAGGGCACACCCCCTTCTCCACCTAGGGAGTAGAAAAATACGTTTTTCCTGAACGTTCTGTTTGTAGTGTGGTGGTTATTTGTGTGTGTGTTTGTGAGTTTGCTCAATTTAAAAAATTTCAAAGTAATTTTCGATACATGGTTATTTCACACATTTTGTTTGTGAACTCCAATAACACCTCAGATGGGGGGGGATCGTGATTTATATTTGTGTAAAAACTGACCCAAGTTCAACACTTCTGAAGTAAAGTAATCGAAAACAAATTTTAACATAAATGAATTAGTAAAATTTCGTCTTTACAATTTTAGATATATTAATTTTAAAAATAGGATTAATATAAACAAAGATAAGATCAGACAGAGGTTAGTTACTCCTCACATCTCTGTATCTACTAGTGTGCATATTTATATCGAACATAACTTGTAGTTCCAGGTATAAAACTGCATTTAATCAAATCAAAGGTTGATCAAATTAAAAGTTGTTACAACCAAATTAAAAATTTATTCAGTCAAATTAAAACCATACTATACCAAATTAAATTATTTTTAACCAAAATTAAACTTTTTAAAACTAATGTAAACGCTTTTATAATATTAAAATTCTATGAATGAAAAAATTTGATTCAATTATAAAATTACTGATTGAATAATTTTTTATTGGACTGTAAAAAAAATGTATTACTTTATTGAAAAAGTATTTAATTTGTCTGATAAATGGTTTCAATTTACAGTTCTCTGGAATAGTTTAGAATTTCTTCACCGTGATTATGGTACAAACTGATTGACCGGGGTGCCGACTATGAATCCCGAAGACATCAGGATGTCTTTATGAACAATTTGATATCGTCGATTCTACAAAATTCAATTAATATATCTAAATATATTGCAATGGAATCAATCACCATCAAACCAAAGCTAGATTCGATAGTTGTCTTAGTAGCCGTATGGAGGCGTCACTACTGAACCTCCAAGCGTACGTCAACTACGCATCACCTCTCCCCCTTTGTCGTCACGCCTACACAATTTATTGACGAATGAGCTTCTTCTACGGCAGTGAATCTCCCACCTAGAAGCTGAAGCGGCAGAAGAAATTGAACAAAAAGTCTGACGAGTTAACGAATCTTAACCTTGTACGGTTTACTAAGTATAATGGAGTTGATGAGGAGAGAAGTTAGGTTAGATTAATTAGACGAGATATGAAGACACTGTTATAATATAGCTATAAGTTTACACAAACTGCACTGGACTTGTAATGATTTTATAGAATAAAAGGTAGGAGTAGAGATATTACACGATGCGATGTATATGGTTGAATCTGATAGAATAGATCTCTAGATCTCTCACTGACTTATATACAGGTTCTCTCCACTCTAGCGTGCAAGTCAGAGAGTACCAGAGAGAGTCTGTTTTCTCTCGGTCGGGCTTGTGTTCTCTCTCTTGCCGTTACATCATGATGAGGAGAGAAATTAGGTTAGATTAATTAGACGAGATATGAAGACACTGTTATAATATAGCTATAAGTCTACACAAACTGCACTGGACTTGTAATGATTTTATAGAATAAAGGGTTAGAGTAGAGTTATGACAAGATGTGATGTATATGGTTGAATCTGATAGATAGATGTCTAGATCTCTCTCTTGCTTATATACAGGTTTTCCCCACTCTAGTCTGCTTAGGTCAGAGAGTACCAGAGAGAGTCTGTTTTCTCTCGGTCGGACTTGTGTTCTCTTTCTTGCCGTTATATCATCAATCTACCATTAGAAAATGCAAGAGCCATATTATTTACGTTACATCAGTCTAAATGACTCAGGCAACCTTCGGCCACCGCTTTACACTCTTCTCTTCTCATTAAATATTAAAATGTAAATTGTGAAGTTCTATGCCAGTCTGTGTGTTCTCATTTTACCATTCCATCCAATAGACTCATGCTACCATTATAGTATTCAATATACTATTTAATTTTTATAAAAGCTATTTAATTCTATAAAATTCTTTTGCTTCATAAAATAGCACAATATCTTTAGAAATTTTATTCAACAGCAAAAGTGACTGGGAAGCAAGAAAAATATATTTATTGAAAGAAAAAAATCATTTGTCGATACAGAAGTCATAGATAATTTAATTATATCAATTTCTGTGTTTAATCAACTCGAAAAAAATCAATTTTTTTTAATTGAAACTGTACATTAATAACGATACAAATTTTACTGCATATTTCCATTTAACAGTAAATGTAACGTGTGAAAAATGAATGAAGCTAAAAATAAAAACAGTTTCACATTGGCAGAAGAACAAATGTTTAATTATTATTAATAAAAATGTAATATTTTATATTCATTAAACTTATAACAAGAGTACTGTGTGAAGAATTACATAAGTTACCACTTAAATGAAAATTATGGCATAATGAAAAATAATGTTACTTTGCCATAACAGAGAATGAAATGTGGTTTTGTCAATGCTAATTGAATGTTTTTTGTTTTTTTTAAACAGCCTTTTATTTATTATTATAATATTATTGTTAATGATACCAAGTTGATTATTGTTAAGTGCCAACAAGCTGATTATTGTTTAAATATCCAGTCAATATTTGAATATTGAAAAAATATTTCCAATAATATAACAAAGTTTAGAATAACACCAAGTTTATATAGTATACTATATATACAAACTAATATCGTTTTGCAAATGTATAGTGGACCAGCATTTCCGGTTAAAAAGTGGGAGGTCTATAGATATAATGTGTGCCCTACCGGAACTACAGCTGCCCGGATACCGGAACTATGCAATAGGTGTTATTGCGGTACGCGAGTGCACACAGATACACACACATACAGACTACCCAACATCTGGTAACATTTTAATTACTGTAAAACTCAACTAGGTATTGTAAATCCAAGTGGTTTTTTTTTTTTTTTTTGGTTATCGAAAAAAAGAAATTTAAAAAAATAAAAAATATTTAGAAAATTATTTGGATAATTTATTTATTATTAAGAGAAGTGAAAGGCAAATTATCCAGAAATTCATAAATTAGTAAAAGTATGTATAAATTAATAATAATATAAAAATCGTATAATGAAATTAAACACAACTCGCATTATTTTTCCTTGTTTCAATTTTTATATACTTCTAATTTTCAAAATTCCTTAAAAATTTCTAATTTTTATTGTTAATTAATCGATATTTATTATTAATAATATTTATTATTAATCGATAGAAACCGACACCGCACTAAGTAGAAGCGTGACTTCCCAGCTTCCTCTGAAATCCCTGAAAGTCATTTTCTTGGAAAAAAAAAGTCCAAAAACAATGATATAGATAGGGTCTTCAAAAGAGTAGTTAGTATTATCAAAATTTATCACGTTCACTACTGATTTATTCAAACAGCCAAAAAATATAAGTATTTTATTTTTATTACTTTCTCATGCTCCTAGTAAGAGAAAGTATTGTAATCGTGTCAAATTTTCGATATCGAGTTTTCACCGGCAATATCCGTTTTGAGGTCCCCCGAGTCCAAAAAAGGGGCAAATGGTGTGTGGCTGTATGTGTATGTATGTGAACTGCATAGCTCAAAAACGAAAAATCGTAGAAAGTTCAAACTTGATATTCCGTTTAGGTATCACCATGGAATCTGACAGTACGTTATCTGTCAAAATTCCACAACCGGAAGTTCGCTTTTTGAAGGTTCCTTGAGTACAAAAAAGGGGTTTTTAGATGATGGCCTATCTGTGTTTGTGTGTGTGTGGGTGGGTGTGTATGTATCTGAACAGTAAAACTCAAAAACGAAAAATGGCAGAAATTTCAAACTTGATATATAGTTTGGGTATCACCATGGAATCCGACAGTAAGTTATCTGTCAAAATTCCACAATCGGAATTACCATTTTCCTAAATTTTTTTTTTTTTACTCTTTTGCGATTTTCTCAAAAATTGTTCCGACGATTTTCTTCAAACTTGGTACATCAACTAGACATACAATGGGCTACAACTTTTATTTGGAACATTTCTCGGGAAAAATTCATTTAAGGGAGGTGTGGGGTTAGGTTTCCATCTAATGTGCTATTTCAGTTTATTGGACAATTCGCTCATCTAAATAATGTTAATTAGAATTAAATATATTGTTGAAATTCCAAGTTTGAAATAAATCGCATAACCGGAAGTGCGTTTACTTTACCACTTTACTAAATGTTTTTTTTTTTCACTTTTTCGCGATTTTTTCAAAAAATGGCTCCGATGATTTTCTTGAAACTTCTTATATAAGCTACGCATACAAAGATCTACAACTTTTATTTAAAACATTTCTCTAGGAACATTCATGTAAGGGCACTTTTAGGGAAGGGTTTTTAGGGGTTATGTTTTTTCTTCAAAGTGCTATCATAGTAGATTATACGAGTCTATCATCCCAACAAAATTAATTAGAAATAAATAGATGGCCAAAATTCCAAGTTTCAAGAAAATTAGTAAACCGGAAGTGCGCTTTTTACTGAACAGTTTTTTCAGTTTTCGACGAATTTAATTAATTTGGTACACAAACTATAAAATTTGTCAATTATAATTTTGAGAACTGAAGTAAGAGAAAGTTGTGTGACTGTTTCACACCAGATTTTTTTTTTATATTAATAAATAGAAAACATTTTTTAATTGATATAACATGTCTAGTTTAATAATTATTGTTTTGCTATTATTTCCGCATTTACTACAGTAAAGAGAAAAGATTGACGCAGCGTGAGGATACGTATATTTCTTCTATCATCGCCATGTGTATAATTCTCGATACATAATGTGCAAGTTGTAACAAAAAGACTTAATTCTTGCAGTTATGAAGCATTCCCCCCTCCTTCTAACAGTTAGTTCTATAACAAACCCAATTAAGTTTTATAAAAACGTTATTATAAAACAAAAAGGATATAAGCACAGTTTGTTAACAAAAAATGACGAAGATAAATTTGGGTGTCAACCTGCCTGCCATTAGGCAGAAAATAAAGCAGGTTTCTAGAGGGTGCAAAGATTATGATGGAAAACCCTGATTTTATTTTAGAATGTCAATTACGACACTAATAATGTTAAATTAAAAATTTCCTGGATGTTTAATTCCACGACACTAATACTATTTTTGTTTTTAAATTGTTTTATTGAATATCTACAACCACATAAATAAATATGCAACAAGTAAATAGGCTAATAGGAAATATAAACATGAAGTGATGGTCATGAATGGTAGTTATCCAGTGACAACTACCATTAGTCTTCCAGAGTTTGGACGAAAGGATTGGGATGAAGGGAAAGTCTGCTGTGGAGCTTTGCTGTATCATGGACGAAAGGAATCTTCAGATCTGTGTGCACTGCATGGTTGGAAACGTAATAAGCAGCATCTGTTATACGTCGGAGGATTTTTGGACCGCAGAGTTTGTATTCTGTTGAGGTTGGTACGTTTTGTGGTTCCTTAGAGTTCTTGTCCGTACAGCCAGATGGGTGCGAGTAGTGAAGAAGTATAGAGTCGTCTTTTATTTTGTAGAGTGAGTTTAGAGCGCTTGTCAAGGAATCTAGCAAGTCGTCTGAAACAGTTGTTGAGAGAAGTCCGTTTAAATCTGGTGAGTGGCTTCCAGGTTAGTCGCTTGTCCAGATATATACCAATATAACGAACGTGGTCTGCAGGTGGGATAAGAGCGCTGAATAGGAAAACGGGAGGCAGAACTTTTTTGTTTAAGATGAACACAATATAATAGGATTTGTTAACCAGAACTCGAGTGGTTGGAGATGAGCTTGAAGGGAACGTTGAGCGATTATGGGATCATTATGAGAGGAAAGGATTGCGGTGTCGTCGACATAAGTATAAATAATTGTGTTAGGATGCTCGGGGTTATCAGCAGTATACATGGTATAAAGGATAGGTGCCAGGATGCTGCCTTGGGGCACACCGGCTTGGATGGAAATTAAACATTTAAAATCTATTCTATAGTGCTTCTTTAACACGCACATAGCGTAATATCTTCAAACTCCCGTGTATATTATAAGATATACACTGCTCAATGAGACTAAGTAGTGTGTCTATAAAGTCATTCTAACTAGCAACGTCTTAAAAAACACCCGCTAGTGTACTTAATACTCACTATCGGCCAATTGATTTTCTTCAAAGTTGATAATTTAGCAAAAAAAAAAAAAAAAAAAAAATGCAATAAAGCATTTTATTGGTTTTTTTTAGATTCGTACATTACAATGAAATGGCACTTTAAAAAGGAAGTCTAACGTTACCCATTTCCCAGAAGCCTCTAAACTCATTTTTCTCGGAAAAAAACTTCAAAAAAAAAAAAAAAGTTTGGAAAATTCACACTACCGATCAATTGATGTTCTTCACACTCGAAAAATAATTAGCAACATATTCAATTTTCGTCAACATTTCGTAGATGGGGAAGACCAGTCAGAAAAATCTGAAGTAGCACTTTAGGGAGACGTCTAATGTTTCCTCTTCCCCCTCAGGATTACTATAAATGGATTTTCTCAGATAAATGTTTTAAATATTAATTATCGATCTACACGTGTAATCGTAGAGTCATTTTCAATAAAAATCCCCCCCAAAAAACTTGAAAATCCATTTAAAAAAAAACAAAAAAAAACTAGTGCTTTTAGTTGGGAAAATTTTGGCAGATAATTTTATTGTCGGATAAACTATACGGATACTCAAACGAAATTTCTAGTTTGAACTTCGTGCGATTTTTTGTTTTGTTTTAAAATTATACTATTGACATATGTAAACATTCACAGTCACCATTTTATAAAAAACATTTTTTTGGTCTCATAACGTTAATATTAACTAAAATGTTATTACCGTTAATAAAACTCAATTTGTTACGATTGCAACAACAGTATTCACCTACCTACCATCAGGTGGAGAAAGTATAAAGTAAATAAATAGGTCAGAATATCTAAATAAAACTTTTAGATTGTAAAAGATTTCAAATAATTTTTGTGATGAAGTAAGGTATATATTTTCCGATACTCTTTAATAAAGACGGGTGGATCTGTAGGGGAATTATAAGGAACAAAATATCTAGCTTTCCCTTCAATTGCTCGATTATTAAATGTAACTATCCATATGTTATTTCAAAATCTGAGGATATTCAAATTAATTATCATGACTACTTTAGAAGCTATAGGAAACCGTTTAGAAAATTCTCCATGAAAAACTTTTCAATAGAACAAAAGAACTTAAATATTTTTCATGTTTTATGTTCTATTTTGACGAATTAATTTTTAAAAATTGTTGTCCCACAATTGTTATCCTGATAAACTATTGTTGCATCTGACAGGTGACATGCAATAGTTACTTCACAGTCCCACTCCTATTCGTTTATACATTTTGACGAACCCATCAGAGCTTGCAACCAGAATAACTGATGTATCGTAACTATTGTTTACCAAATATTATATACTACGTGAAGTAGGGACAATATTCTTTAAGGAGAACATGTATTATACGAATTTCTTTCTGTGTAAAGTTATTCTATAGAATTTTCCTAAAAATACAATATTAACGCTACAATAATTTTAGTCTAAAAAATGAAACTTAATATGATGAGATATCCTGTTAAGAAAATATTCTGAAATTTGAATGAAGTTAAAAGGAATATATAATCTATTTTCCTTCATAATTTCTTTATGTCGAGAAAAATTAACTGAATAACCAGTCGTCGTACACAAATTACAGATACAGTTTTTTTTTATTTGTAACAAACTAAATCTGAATAACAAGCTCAAACAAAATATACAGTATACAAAATATTTTACCATAACAATAAAAAAAAAAAACGAAAAAAAAAAACCAGTGGCGTGAAATGTTGGAAGTTTAAAAGAATGACAGATGGCAAAAAAAAAAAAAATATTAAAGGTCACACAAGTGGGCAAAGAGTTCGTCGTGTATTTAAGTTAAAGTGCGTGCACCATTTCGTTCTAAACGCACAGTAACTTTCGCGTGTTCTCTGTTTTTTGTTTTTTTTAATGGCCGGTCATATAATTATTATACAGTCACCCTAACTAGAATTAGCAAAAAAAAAAAAATATATATATCTGAAATTTCTTTACTTTTATTCTTTTTATTGTTGTAAATTTTCCTACATCCAAAAATCATGTTATATTTAGTGGACTGATCGCATTTCAGTATTATTTTATTGTTAATAAGCATTATAAAATAATGCCTATTTTTTTAAGCGAGCTTTAAACGTCCAATAATCAAATTAGTTGTCGTGGCGACAGGGGTGAAAGTATATACTTTACTATTAACATTTTTTTTCTAAACGAATATAAAATTTAGCAATATAAGCGGGACTCGAACTAAGTACCTTCCATAAACAAGTACATGCTCATAACCAGTACACCAAACATACCCTTTTATTGTAGGTGGATAGATTAGAGCCGATTTAAGCGTCTCTCTACTCTTTATTGGTCCCAAACCTACTGTTGTGTATGCCTCTGGACATATGACGTCATGCTTCCAGGCATGTGCAACATCAAAGCATGAAAAATGCCGATTTAGATGTTCCGAAAAGGGTGATTAGTGAGATGTTTGCTTGGATTCATTCTTTAATGTACATTTTGGTTTAAGGAGGCACATCTACATAATGGTGGTTATATCAAGGCCCCTTTTGTAGAGCATGTGAAACAGAGCAAGAATAATCTATTGATCTTAAGTGAGGAAATTAGACTCAGGACTTTGGTCGGAACAAAGTGCTAAACTATCTCCTTTCCAGTTATAGACCAATTTGTTGGAACTGGTATGAATCTTGGATGGAGTAGGCCCGGGTCTGATTGTTTTCTTGGATAGCTATGCATGCAAAAGGGCTTTGGATAGAATACGGCTTGGGACCTGTACAAGAAATGAATAATATTAATAAAATCAGAATCTGTAATTTTTATTAAAACACTTTATCGATAATCTCATAAACGCATATCATGTTAAAAATAAATAAAAATGCTAATTAGAAATTTATTTAAAAAAATAAATAGAAAATAAAGATCTTGAATTAACTTATTCTTGAATTAACTTATTTATTTACTAAAGTAATGTATTTTAATTAACAAAATTAAATGTAAATAAATTGTTAAAAGTAAATAAAAATGCTAATCAGAAATTTATTTAAAAAAATAAATAGAAAATAAAGATCTTGAATTAACTTATTTATTTACTAAAATAATTTATTTTAATTAATAAAATTAAATGTAATACGGGTCAAGTCTTTCGTAGCTCGTTTAGTAGTTTCTCAAACCCGCTTGTACGGGCGTTCGCAAATCAACGAAGACTATCAAGCTAAAGTAATAACAGAGTTACTGAGTGTGAAGTGCAATTATATTTTTGAAAATTTTTTAAAAAGAGTTATTTCCCAGAAAAAAACGGGAAATGTTCTGGAAATCAAAATGCAAAAATGACAATTTCTTTGTCAATATTAATATTATTGACACCTAAACCTGACCTGGTAAGTGCAAAAGCACTTTCGATTAAAAAAAATAAATATTTAAAAAAATAAAAGCAACTTTAAGGAAAAAAAAAATAACTTTATGAAGCCTTGAAGATAGCATTAATAAATTTTTATATTTTTAGTTGACCTCTAAAGTTATCCTCAAATAGGAAAAAAGTTAGTTAATTAAAAAAAAAACAAAAAAAAAAAACCATAATGAAGTCATTAAAATAGTTTGAAGTCAATTTTCTGATAAATTAAAAATAATATTACAATAATAATAATAATAATTTATTTTTAAAATAAGTTTTATAGTTAAATAATATTATTGAAATTTAGTACAAAAGAAGGTTAATGCTTGGGTCGTTTTTGTAAATGGGATTAACGGTAAAACTATGTTAATCCCTTATTAGCTGGTAAATCAATCCGATTAAAGTGTAATCCTTTGGTTACTGGAATGGCCAATACAATGGTTTTGGGTTTTGTTTTTTTTCTACAAATCTAAAAATGCAATACCTAAATTTTTACAAAAATAGAAACAGAAATATTTAAAAATCAATCTGTTATTATGACATTGTGATCTGTAACTGATCTATGTAACTAGGTCATGAAGGCAAAGGCCAAATGAATGAGAACAACTTTATCTATCTATTTATGGTGATGTGTAGGCAGGCAGGTAGGTAGTAATGGATTTTAAACTGCCTTAAATGAACTGATGAACTTTGAAATAAAAGATTCGTTTCTTGAAATTTAATAAGATCACTCTCATTTAAAAATTCTTAAGAAAATGTTGCACTTTTAATAATGGAATGTTATTTTCTTTTATTTTAAATACATTTTAGATGTTTTATTATTTTTTGGCATTCGGTTTCTGGCTGCCAAATATAACGTAGTCTTAGTGAAAGGAGGTATGTAAATTTCTTATGTTCGCTAAACAATACATGGGTCGAAGTGTTCAGGCTCAGCAGAGAACACACTGTTGGTAATCTGCTACACCAATTCGGTATAGGCGTGACTAGAAGTAGTAATCATGGCTTGCAGCAAGTCCCCGAAGCATGCTACTCCTAAATATCTTGGGAGCCCAGATGGAAACTCATAAAAAGGAGTCTTATTACCACTTATCCTCTTCATAAACACCTTAACATTTTCCTTTATTTTGAATCTTTTTAGTTAATTCTTACACCAAAATAAAAGGAAGTATTGCGATCGTGCCAGATTTTCGAAATTGGGTTTTTCACCGGAAATACATGTTCTGGGGTTCCCCTAAATACGAAAAAACTGTTTTTAGCGAATAGTTTGTATGTGTGAGGTGTGTGTGTGTGTGTGTGTGTGTACTTGTGTGCTAACAGAATATCTTAAAAACAAAAAGTCGTCAAATGTTAAACTTGGTATTCCGTTTAGGTACTACTACCACAGCATCAATTTCAAAGATTTCGGGCAAAATTCCAAAACCGGAAGTGTCAGTTTTTTTCCAGTTTCGTGAAAAGGTTCCTTAGATTTTCTTTAAACTTCTTATACTACCTATACACATAAATACGTATCACTTCTATTTCGAATATTTTTAGGGGAAAATGTATTTTTGAGATGTGGTTGTGTGGGTGATGCGTTATGCTTTTCTCTAAACTACCACTTCACTATAATAAATAGTTTTATCACATACATAATATATGAATACACAGAAGCATTAGAAGAATTGATAGAATTTCAAATTTGATGGAAACTCGGATGCCCAAACTGCAATTTTAGAGAATAGATAGATTTTTGGATTTTTGCAATTTTTCTCGAAAACGGTTGTAACAATTATCCTAAAATTGTTTGCTTCGGATGCTTCCTGTATGGATTAACGTATCACTTATATTTGAAACATTTTTCGAAAGAAAAAAATCTGGTGTGAAACACTCACACAACTTTCTCTTACTCCAATTTTCAAAATTATAATTGACAAATTTTATAGTTTGAATCGCAAATTTAATGAAATTCGTCGAAAACAGAAAAAAACTGTTTAGTAAAAGCGCACTTCTGGTTTACTAATTTCCTTGAAAATCGGAATTGTGACCATCCAGTTATTTCTAATTAAGCTTGTTTGGATGATAGAACTATATAATCAACTATGTTAGCATTTTAGGAAAAACATAACCCCACCCCTCTCCTAAAAGTGCCCTTAAATGAATTTTCCCAGAGAAATGTTTTACACAAATGTTGTAGATCTTTGTATGTTTAGTTTATATACGGACTTTCAAGAAAATCATCGGAGTCATTTTTGAGAAATTGGCGAAAAAATGGAAAAATCATTTAGTAAAATGGTAAAGTAAACGTACTTCCGGTAATCCGATTTTTTTTCAAACTTGGAACTTTAACAACATATTCAATTCTAATTAACATTATTTAGATGACAGAATTGTCTAATAAACTGAAATAGCACTTTAGATGGAAAACCTAACCCCACCCCTCCCCCCGAAGTGCCATTAAATGAATTTTCCCGGAGAAATGTTTCAAATAAAAGTTGTAACTGTTAATATGTGTAGTGGATATAACATGTTTG
This sequence comes from Triatoma infestans, assembly GCA_011037195.1. Lineage (NCBI taxonomy): Eukaryota > Metazoa > Arthropoda > Insecta > Hemiptera > Reduviidae > Triatoma > Triatoma infestans. Next base: position 54,280 of record JAAEAF010007697.1, read on the forward strand.
AAGAAACTCGTTGGAGCAATTTTTGAGAAAATCGCAAAAACGTAAAAAATACAGCTAGTAAAGTGGTACTTCCGGTTGAGGAATTATGACAGTTTTCCCATTGTCGGATCCCATGGTGATAATTAAACGGAATATCAAGTTTGAACATTCTATGATTTTTCGTTTTTGAGTTATGCTGTTCACATACACACACAGGCACACACAGACCATTTGCTAAAAACCACTTTTTCTGGACTCAGGGGACCTCAAAACGGATATTTCCGATGAAAACTCAATATCGAAAATTTGACACGATTACAATACTTCCTCTTTGTTCCGTTCACTTCTTAATAAACAGAATTTCTTGTTTTTATTCATCACTGCCATTAGTATAGACCATTTTGATTTTAGAAGTTTATGCACCAATTTCAATTTTAGTTACGTATTAAATTACTAGAAAAAAAAAAAAAACTTTGATATACACTTCGTTACTCAAGTAATTTTGAAACCTTAACAATAAAGGATGTACTAACTTATATTTATAAATGAAATGCCAAGGAATTTACTAATTTTTCATGAGTGAATCATGCGGCTGACCCCCCTGTTATACGTGAAAGGTGAGAGAAGCAAGTCTACCACTTCTTAACAACGAAGATAAAACAAGAAATATAATTCTGTAATATTGAAAAAAAACAAACAAAAACAAAACAAAAGAGAAAAAAAAATCTGGTCTGAAACGACTCACACAACTTTCTTTCAATCCTGTTCTCAAAATTATAACTGACAATGTTATAGTTTGTGTACCAAATATAACGAAATTCGTCGAAAACTGAAAAAGCTGTTCAGTATAAGCGCACTTTCGGCTTACAATTTTCTTAAAACTCGGAATTTTGGCCATCTGTTTATTTCTAATTAATTTTGTTTGGATGATAGAATTGTATAATCAACTATGATACCACTTTAGTGGAAGCTGCAACCCCACCCCTCCCCTAAAACTGCCCTTACATGAATTTTTCCAGAGAAATGTCTTAAATAAAAGATGTAGATCTTTGCATTTTTATTTTGTATACGAAGTTTCAAGAAAATCGTCGGAGCCATTTTTGAGAAAATCGCGAAAAAATGAAAGAATCATTTAGTAAAGTGTCAAAACAAACGCACTTCCGGTTATCTGATTTTTTTTCAAACTCGGAATTTCAACAACATATTTAATTCTAATTAACATTATTTAGATGACAGAATTGTCTAATAAACTGAAATAGCACCTTAGATGAAAACCTAACCCCTCCCCTTCCCTCAGAAGTGCCCTTAAATGAATTTTCCTGGAGAAATGTTTCAAATAAAAGTTGTAGCTCTTTGTAAGTGTAGTTGATATAGCAAGTTTAAACAAAATCGTCGGAGCCATTTTTGAGAAAATCGCAAAAACGTAAAAAAAACAATTAGTAAAGTGGTACTTCCGGTTGAGGAATATTGACACATAACGCACCGTCAGATCCCATGGTGAAACCTAAACGTAATATCAAGTTTGAACTTTCTGCGATTTTTCGTTTTTGAGCTATGCTGTACACAGACACACACAAAGAACATTTGCTAAAAACCACTTTTTTGGACTCAGGGGACCTCAAAACGGATATTTCCGGTGAAAACTCAATATCGAAAATTTGACACGATTACAATACGTCCTCTTACTAGGAGTAACAGAAAGTAAAAAAATCTGGTGCGAAACGACTCACACGACTTTGAAGTGACAAATTTTCAATCATCACTTTATTTACTGAACGATTTTTACTTTCTCTTACTCCTAGTAAGAGGAAGTATTGTAATCGTGTCAAATTTTCGATATCGAGTTTTCACCGGAAATATCCGTTTTGAGGTCCCCTGAGTCCCAAAAAGTGGTTTTTAACAAATGGTCTGTGTGTGTGTGTGTGTGTCCGTGTGTGTGTGTGTGTGTGTGTGTGTGTATGTATGTGAACAGCATAGCTCAAAAACGAAAAACCATAGAAAGTTGAAACTTGATATTCCGTTTAGGTATCACCGTGGGATCTGACAGTACGTTATCTGTCAAAATTCCTCAACCGGAAGTACCACTTTACTAGTTGGATTTTTTTTACTTTTTTGCGATTTTCTCAAAAATGGCTCCGACGATTTTCTTTAAACTTCAACATCAACCACACATACAAAGAGCTACAACTTTTATTTGAAACATTTCTCCGAGAAAATGCATTGAAGGGCACTTTTGGGGAGGGGTGGGGTTAGGTTTCCATCTAAAGTGCTATTTCAGTTTATTAGACAATTCTGTCATCAGATAATGTTAATTAGAATTAAATATGTTGTTGAGATTCCGAGTTTGAAAAACATCGGATAACCGGAAGTGCGTTTACTTTACCACTTTACTAAATGATTTATTCACTTTTTCGCAATTTTCTCAAAAATGGCTCCGACGATTTTTTTGAAACTTCGTATATAAACTAACATGCAAAGATCTACAACTTTTATCTAAAACATTTATCTGTGAAAATTCTTTTAAGGGCACTTTTAGGGAGGGGTGGGGTTAGATTTTCATCAAAGTGCTATCCTAGTTGATTATACAATTCTATCATCCAACCATAATTAGTTAGAAATAAATAGATGGCTGAAATTCCGAGTTTCAAGAAAATTAGTAAACCGGAAGTGCGCTTTTACTGAACAGTTTTTTCAGTTTTCGACGAATTTCATTAAATTTGGTACACAAACTATAAAATTTGTCAATTATCATTTTGAGAAATGGAGTAAGAGAAAGTTGTGTGAGTGTTTCACACCAGATTTTTTTTTTAAATTTCCAAGTTATGGAAAAGTAAAAGTTACTGAAAATTTAATTTTAATTAACTTTTAATTTTCCACGTAAATTTCAATAATGAAACAGATTTTTCATAATAAACGGTATGTTTTTAGGTAATTATTTTATATTTATGATTTTTTTCCAACATTGCGGGACACAATCACATATTCAATAATTATTCTTCTTCCTTATCTTTATGTGAAGTTAACAAAAAAAATCACTTTTTCTCTCGAATATTTGAACCAAAAAATTTAAAGAAATTCACATAAATTTTCTAATTTCTTAAAAAAAAAAAAAATATTGAAAAAGTATCACCAGCCGCCTGATTAACGCAAACACCTTAATAATCCTAGCATGCCCCGGCATGCTTATTATAATTGATATTATAATAAAAATTACAAAATCTTTAATGACAAAATACTTTTTAGGACTCAAGGTACCGCTCAAAACGTGTATTTCCGGTGAAAACTCGAATTTCCATAATCTGGCCCGCTTGCAATACTTCCACTTACTAATTAGTAAGAGAAAAGTAAAAAGGAAAAATTCATTATCTGCTATAAAATCATAAAATCCTAATTTTCTCTGATACAATTTTAATTATTATAAAAAAGATAGTAAAAAAAAGTATTCCACCAAGTCTACCATTGGCTACAATAAAAATAAATTATATTAATATCAAATGAAGAATTTTCCAAGTTTACGCAATTATTTGGTAAGAGAATTACTTGGTAGTTTGAAGGCAAATAAGTAAAGAAACCTGATTGATTCCTTTATACTGAATTGAATTGAATTTTTAATACTTCCTGCCGAATTGGAAATTAATAATTTATTCTAGTAGGAATTCAGAAATGAAGTCTAATGTGATTTTTTTTTTTTTTAGCTTAATCCAGATCTCAAATTACATAAATTTCAGGGAATTCCAGGGTGTTATGATATTATTAACCTGGGGAATAATATTCACTTAACTAAAACTATTGAGCAAAAGGAATGAAACTAATGGTGGATATTTTTTTGGATTTGAAAGATACTGGGAGAATGACAGCTGTAGCAGGGATAGAACACTGTTTTTCAGAAGCTATAACCTCCTTTTTTTTTTTTACCTAAGCCAGTGTCGGGCATATCGCCCATCTTGTTCCTGACAGCCCAATAAAGCAGGGATCTACGAAGCGAGAATGTGGCATCTGCGTCTTTACATACAGGACTGTAAAGAGGAGAGAATGATTTGCAGATCTGGGGATGGTCTGAGTCATTAATTTCAACAGAGCCGCATAGTGGGCCAAGTGAGGTCGGCTTAATTCCTATTTTATGTATCGAATGAAATTTACGATATAGAATTTTCACCGCAAATGCAGGTTTTGAGGTCCCGGTCTCCGAAAAAGTCGGAAATTGGCCATTTAATAGGATCTGAAGACAGGGATTTAAAGCAGAAAGAGAGGCACAAAAAGTGAGAGTCTCTCTCACTAGTTAGGAAAGACTAGAGTAAGAGACTCTCTTTAAATACAGCTAAAGTTAGCCATACAGGGGACATCTTTAGGCAGTTTATACAGCAGTCACATCGCGTCAGCAATCATCTACTACTTACTCACTCTAAATTTCTCACTACCATTTTACATATTACGTGTAAAGTCTTGGCAGTTTGTGTTACTGTCCTATTATACAGTGCTCAACAGTATTTTCAGATTATGCATCTCTCAAACCCAATTCTTTCCTTCGCATTCCCACTATAGCCATAAAAACCCTGCGGGGCAAATCAGAGAAGATCTTGTTTTTTAGCAGGCTTTCCCAGCGCTTGTTGAAGCACTTTGTTCCTACTGTTCAGCAATTATTCTTGATAATTTATTTTTGATGGGTAACACTGTGTGATATGGTAGCGATAGCAAGAAAAAAAAAAGAGATCATTTCTAAATAAATCTAAAAATTACAACTAGTGGTTGAAAATTGGAAAAGGGTCCAGCCAGCCGCTACCTGCAGGTAATGAACCGCGGCAAACCCTTTTTGTATTTCTTTCAAAAAGGGTCAATATATAGTCAAGAGATAATACCTTACTGACCTACCTGGCCCACCATCTGTTAACAAAGCGTCGCCACCCCGGCCAAATCAGCCCTTGTTAACTACTCACCTTCCCTAGGGTCAATATACCATAAGAGACGTCTTAGTGTTACACGTACTTACACATCAACGTTGATGTGTGAGTGATGCAAATATAGCACGTCGCCTCACTGGAGGAGGGATTCAGTTCGACTCAGGCATCAAACGTCTACATCAGTTTTCAGATCAGAAGCACCATCTCACATCGCGAGCGCGTCCCTATTTAAGGTTTTAACACTTTACTAATTCTTTAATATTTTATATTCATTTTACAATTCTTATACTTATTTACAATTGTGCATCTTAGTTTTCTATTTTATATCTCTCTAAATTATTTGTTAAAATAAGTATATTTTTATAAATCAGTAGTACGCATTTCGAATACCAACTCTCTAATCTCTTACCCTTACTCATCACTTCAACTTCCGGTATCAATAAAACGATACCAATACAACAGCCTGATGGTAGATGGTAGGGTTGGCGTAGATTTTCGCTTGTTTGGCCAATCTATCTGCCACTTCATTACCATTGATACCACGATCGTTTTGGATCCACTGGTATGCAATTTCCCATTTAAAGAAACTAAAACGTAAATATATATTAGTTTTTTTTTTAGAAATTTTCACCACTTCTTTATGGAGACAAAATCGGATCAAAGTTAGTTTTTTTTTTCACTAGAGAGAAGGGATCCAAAGCCTCTCTGGACCCTTAAAACTACCACCCTCTAGCTCAAGCTCGGTGCATTTTCAGTGCACTGGCTGGATCTGGATGGTGTTTTCTGTTATAGGCAACAGTGCGTGCCCATCACCTGACAGTGTAATATAGAGATTCCCAGGGCGAGAAAATATGAGAGAAAAAAGACATCGCTGCTAGACTTGAACCCAGAATAAAGTTGTTGCCTATTATCAACATATACCAATGATAAATATATATTTTTATTTTAGAAGGACAAAAAACAAACAAACAAAAAACCAACGCTTCAAAGAGTAATTTGTTGCAAAAAATCTATTATCATTTGTTTTTAGAAGGAAGCATCTTAAATCTCAGGAACAACAATTAATCAATTTTTTTTTTGTTTACTTCCTCTTACTGCTGGTAAGAGGATGTATTACGATCGAGTGAAATTTACGATATAGAATTTTCACCGGAAATACAGTTTTTGAGGTCCCCGGTGCCCGAAAAAGTGTTTTTTTTTAGAAAAATGGTCGGTGTGTTTGTTAGTATGTGAACAGCATACCTCAAAAACTAAAAAAAAAAAATCACAGAAAGTTAAAACTTGTCATTCCGTTTGAGTGTCACCACTGAGATCATCCGACAGGAATTAAATTATCTGTCAAAATTACACAACCGGAAATACAACTTTATTGAATGGATTTTTTTTCATTTTATCACGATTTTCTCGAAAATGGCTCGAAACGATTTTCTTTATACATGGTATTTGAACTATTGAGAATCAAGAGACATTTTCCGTGGTAGCCTGCTTCATTTTGTGGTCATCGACCAGTTTCGGGTGTTCGCCCATCTTCAGGATGCGCCCTCAGACAGTGTGACAACACAGACTTGCACAGAGCAAACTTTGTTTTCACGCTGACTGGTTTGAACTGTATTTAAAACTAAACTCTCAAACTAGGTCAAGGGGTATGGTCAGCTGGGTGGGAAAACACGTGTTTGGGTTGTTAAAGTGCAAATTTTCCTTACAATGGATACAACACGTGGGGGTCTAATTTTTAAACTCTGTTGATGGAGGGAGATTTACTTTACAATTACCTAACCAAAATAAAATATAAAATATATAAAATAAATTTAAATTAAATTAAATAACGATTTAAACTAACATCATTTAAAATTAAGCGATTTTTATAATTAAGTTTTTTATAATTATGCATTCCACTCATTATTTCACTTTTTCACACACAACATTCACATCCTCGCAAGCATGTATACCTAAATATGGTTTCTTATATAATTAAGTTTTTTTATTATGCATTCCACTCAACATATCACCTTTTTACACAACGTTCACGTACATCATACATCATCCAAATACGCACACTTTTTTTTTTTTTTTTTAAATATATATATATAACTAGTAAATTTAAATATATATATAACTAGTAGATTTAAAACTAAACCTGAAACTAAAATCCGTGTAAGAACTATTTGTTGCATGTGTAATGTTTGCACTGGTAATGGCGTTTCTGATGCTATTGTGGGAAGAGTGTTTTGAATAATGGTTCACTGGCAAATTTTGTCTGTTCGTTTATTAAGTTTTGTGTCTTGTGTTTATATATTTCGAGTTGTTCTACTATGTCAAGTCGTCGTCCTTTGTGGCCAGAATGTATTAGCTTCATAGTGGTCGTGATGTCATCGGGTTTGTGTTTGTTAGTGTTTAGGAGATTGGCATAATTTGGGTCAACTTTGTTGTATTTGTATGATCTGATATGTTCGGTAAATCGTTCCTTGATTTTTCTGCCGGTTTGCCCCACGTAATACGAACCAACCACCAAAACAAATATACTGAGAGCTACAAGTAAGTTTTGGCAATTTTTCTCCAGGAAAATTCATTAAGATGGCTTTTCGGGGAGGAGTAGGGTTATGTTTTCAGCTTAAGTGCTATTTCAGTTTATTATATTATAATAATCATCTAAATAATATCAATTAGATTTAAATATGTTGACATAATTCCGAATTTGAAGAAAACAATTGAACCGGAAGTACGTTTTTATTGAACAGATTTTCTTTTTTTCATAAAAACTAGTCGTATATGATGTCGTCACTTTATATTGAGTGGTCCTAAATAAGAACATAGTGGCGATTTATATAAGAAAAACTGATTTTATGCTTACACATTGTTAGAACCATTTAAAAAAAAAAAGGATTACGAATAAAAATAAAATTACGAAACTCTATCCTTGTCAGTGTCAATATTTTCTTAAATTCTCGTATAAGTCATTTACAGTGATGTGGTAAGCAATGTTTTAAAGCACTTACGAAGTTTAAAAAATTTAAATTACATAATCCATAAGTAAAAATATAAAGTAGACGCAGTATAGTTACTAGTTTTAAAAGTCAACTATACGTATAAACAATTATTCATGGATACTTGCATCAGAAGATCGTTCCGGAACATTGGAAGGTCAGGCAAGCGGTTTCTTATTTTTTTTTTTTCTAATATCATTTAATGCTGCATTAGAATAAAAAACGATTATCAATCATTAAGGGATGATATGAAATGTAGTATTAAATTACTGGGTGATAGTTTAATATTTCTGGCCATTTCCTATTTTTAAGAAAAGATTAAAGTTTATTTTAAAGTAATTTCAGTCAAAATTCCAATTATTTTGGAATAGATTTAGTAAAAAATATGATTAGGAAAATAATTAATAAAATCCTAGAAAGATAATGCAGCTCTCAAGATCATCATCCATCCTATTTCCTCCGGAAAAGGAGAAGAAAAAAGTGGTAGAGGATGTAGAGGAAAACTACTTTCAATTTTCTAACTACTTTTGCAAATATACAGCTGGTATTTTTCATCAAAATATTGGCAGTTGAAGGTATATAGAAGCTAAATGCGGGATTTAAATGCTCAACATGTTGGTTTTTTCCATGCTCTATTCATGTTTATTTTATTAAAAAAAAAAAACACAAAAATTAAATAAATGTGCGAAATAAATAAAAAGAACTCAGTTAGGTAACTTTATGTAAATTTTGTGACGTATGATGATTATGTCCATATCTCAAGGTCAAACTAATCAGCTGTCATTTTAAAAATTAAATGATAACTTTAAATGGTGCAATTTTATTTTAACCTCGTTATTTTTTGTGTGAATAATATTCATTTAGCATGCCATTAAATACTTGGAAAATAATGTAATTCTTAGTTTAAATTGTTAATAAACACTTCAAGTTCCTTTTTTCCTTAAAATATAAATACTTTTAATAGAAGGTGCGTGTTAAATTTTCGATAATTTAATTTTCTCCTAAGCAAAATAAGTTATTAATAAGCAATAACATTAATTAGAACTAATATAGTAGATGGCTCTCGTCAAGGAACAATGCTGACCTGACCCAATACAGGAATTTGAATAGCATGGTTAAAAAGAAACGGAAAGTTTGCAACAAGGAGTTCTGGGATAATAATTGCCGGACTATTGATAGCTATTTGCAGGGTAAAAAATCTACTGAAGCTTGGAAACGTTTCAAATCTTTTGCGTCTCAAAAAAAAGGAAATCCGTATTAGATTTTATAAGTATGCAAGAGTGGGTCAGGTTTTTTTCCAAGTTGTTATCTGAGGAGAGATCACATTTTAGGGATGATTCTACACCTATCTTCCGGAAATTAATGAAAGAGCTGCATCGGTCATCGTTCAGGAATTAGAAGAAGCCCTAAAGGGCATGGAAAACAAGAAGTCGCCAGGGCCTAGGGAATAACCCCATTCAACTGGTAAAGTCTGCTCCCGCAAAAGTGAAAAGCGTAATAGCGGATTTGTTTACTGAGTGCTTAAAAAAAAGGCAGAATTCCATCTGACTGGCCTTGTAGGACATATTTTGCCGATAAATAAGAAAGGCGATAAAAAATTTTTTCGTAATTACCGAGGAAACACAGTAACAAGCAGTTTAAGCCGCCTCTATGGTAGAGTTTTAAAAGCAAGAACTAACGAAGAATACAAAGGTAAGTTTTCTGAAGATCAAGCAGGTTTCAGAGTTAGGAGAACCTGTACCGATCGTATCTTTTCATTGACTCAGTTGCTAGAAAGGAGGTTAGTCCATGATTAAGAGGTGCATTTGGCTTTTGTGGACCTCGAAAAAGCTTATGACACGGTGCCGCTAAAGAAACTTTGGGAGGCTCTGGATTTGAGTGGCATAAGTAAAGAACTAATAAGCGTTATTAGGAGCCTATATAATGGAGCGAAGGCACAAATAAAGTTGGGAACCGATATTTCCTTAGCTTTCCCCATTACAAAAGGTCTGAAACAAGGATGTTGCCTTTCTCCACTCCTTTTTATCTTCATATCTTCATTGAACAGGCATTAAGAGACTAGAAGAGGAAGTGCCATGGAATGGGGATAAAAATAAATGAAGATAGTTGTCTGTACAACCTACAGATTGCGGAACACCAAATTGTGATCGCATCAGATCCAGAGGAACTCAGTTACATAATGCGTAAATTGGACGAAACTTATTCCGCTTCGGGTCTAGAAGTCAACAAAGTCAAAACAATAGTGGGGAGGACGTCCTTCCTATTAAAGAGGACTGGAATTTAGTACGCAGTTCAGAGTGTAAGTATCTCGGGGTATTAATTTCTCCCAGAGAAATTTATGAGAATAAATCAAGGAAGAAAGGTACTAGGCATATTGAACTCTGTACTATGGAATAAAAAAATCTTAGCCTCTCTACTGAAAGAAAGATTTATAACTTATTCCTTTTTCGTACAACCCTTTATGCTTGCGAAACTTAGGCAATAAAAAAAAAATGGCTCGGAAGCTCTTAGCCCTAGAAATGGATTTTTAGAGGAGAAGTTGCGCTGTTTCGCGTTTGGAAAGAATTCCGAATGTCCAAATAAAGGGTCGCGTACAAGCAGAAAAAAATCTATTGTTTTCAATCGAAACAAGAAGATTGCTCCAGTACGGTCATGTAAAGAGAATGGGTAATGAGGGAAGGAGGATGGGATAGGTGGATGGAGGACGTCCAGGAAGGAATGGCGGCACGAGGGCTCCGTGAAGGTGATTGGAGTGATAGGAGTTGTTGGAAGGAAAGGATTTTGGGTTCCACCATATGAACTACTAGGTCGCCAAGGGTGAGAAAAAGAAAAGGAATTAAATATGTTATTGAAATTCCAAGTTTGAAGAAAATCGGATGACTGGAAGTGAGAAAAATATTTTTAGTTCTGCAGTTTTTTTCTAAAGCGGTTTGAACGATTTTCTTTAAACCAAGAATGTGAACTATACATATAAAGAGTTACAACTTTTAATTGAAATATTTTTCCGGATTTCGTCATTTAAGGGGTGTTTGGGGGAAGGATGGGGGGTTATGTTTTCCTCTTAGGTGATCATACAACTCTATTATCTAAACAAAATTGATTAGATATAAATAAATTGCAAAAACTTCCTAGTTTCAAGAAAATCAGTACACCGGAGATGCGTTTTCATTGAAGTGTTTTTTTTCAGGTTGTGCGATTTTCTCTATAAAAACATCGACGAAGTTCAGTAAACTAATTATAAAATTTGTCAATTACAATTTAGTAAACTGCGTAAGAGAAAGTTATGTGAGTGTTTTATACCAGATTTTTTTGTATATACTATTTTTTTGTTTGTACTAGCGGTGCAACTAACACACTTTGTTTTCAATTTAGATATTTTTATGAAAGCACGAATAATTTTTTCATTGTAAGTAATTGAAGTTTAATATACGAGGCATGTCCAGTAACTGAGGCTCTTACGGCCGGAGGGATTTTGTTTTCGACATGTTGGCTACACTGTCGTGTAGCCTGATTCCTCTCCTCCGCAACGAGACCGGTTCGAGGTCAGTACGTTGAGAACTGTCGACGCGACAGTTTCGTGAAAAATGTCAATCCAATCTCTCGCCAAGTGTGAAATACTTGTTGCCGGGCAAGAGTTTTTGAGACGCTACAAACTCCATGGAAATGAATTTCTCCGCTCCATCATTACTGGAAATGAAACTTGGGTTGCACACTATACACCTGAAACCAAAAGGCAGTCTCAACAGTGGTGTCACACCTCTTCACCTTCCGCCAAAGGTTCAAAACCACAATTTCAGCCAAGAAAATCATGGCATCCGTGTTTTGGGACTGTCAAGGCATTGAATATATGACTCAAAGGGAGACCATCAACTCTGCAAGATACTGTGAGACCCTAAAAAAATTGCGGAGGGCTATTCAGAACAAAAGGAGAGGCATGCTGACAAAGGGAGTCTGCCTGCTGCACGACAATGCCAGACCACACACGGCCAACGCCACGAAGGAACTGCTTGCCTCGTTTAAATGGGATGTCCTGAACCATCCCGCGCATTCCCCTGACCTAGCACCTTCAGATTACCATCTCTTTACCTCCCCGAAGCTGCACATGGGTGGAAAAAGGTTTTCAACCGACGAGGTGGTGAAGGAGGAGGTGGAGAAGTAGACGAAGGGGTTGGCGGGAAACTACTTCGAGGAAGGCATCAAAAAATTAATACCCCGGTTCACCACCTGCATTGAGAGGAATGGTGACTATGTCGAAAAATAGCTTACATATGTACTAATGTAACCAGGTAATTTTTTTGTTCAAATAAAAATTTTTGTAACCTACAAAAATTCAGTACACTTACTTACTGGACATGCCTCGTATATATATGAAAACATAGCTATATGTTAAGAAAAATTAAGTATACAATTCAGTTCAATAATAATAACAGTAATATAAGAATGAAAAGGAGAGAAAAGGTATTTATTAAGGTCCTGGGAATAAATTCTCATAAGGACAACTTGCAATATATCATTACACAAGAAACACAAGAGAAAGTAATAAAGCTGTACTGTTCACTACAAAATATATGATATTAAAATACAGAAACAAAAATAATACAAAAAAAAAAAGGAAGAAAAACCTGAAGTATATAAATTTGTAAAAAATCTGGTGTGAAACAACTTGCATGAGTTTCCTACTGCAATTTACACACAGTTACAAATTTTCTTCACATTTGTCAGCTTTGTTATTATGTTAGTTGTGTTCATTGTTACATTAATGGGGCATTCTAAATTCAACAAGCCTCATTGATGAGGAAATTGTAACCCATATTTCCCATATGTTTTGACATAAAAGTGATAGGATTGTGTGTATTCATAGCTAGTGTACCAAATTTAATAAAATTCACCTAAACATTTCCCCGAAAAATAGAGCACACCCCCCTTAAATGGAATTTTCCCCGAGAAATGTTTCAAATAAATGTTGTAGCTCTTTATTATGGTAATTGATATTCTAATTTTTTAAAAAAAAATCGTTGAAGTCATTTTACTAATAAATCCATTAAGTAAATCAATAAAATAGTTCTAGTTGAGAAATTGTGACAAATAACTTCTTGTCGGATCAGGATAACCATTTTTTCGGACCAAAAGGATCTCAAAACATGTATTTCCGGTGAAAACAAGATATCGGTAAATTTGACACGATCGCAATACTTCTTCATACTAGGAGTAAGAAGAGAAAGTAAAGTATGGCATAGAAACGTAAATATACTGGATTAGCAAATTAAATTCAAAAGGTTATTATGGAGACTTATTGTCTTTGTTTTCACCTCATTCAGTTTTTTTAAAAGGCTGTAGAAGTTTTGAATGTTCTAATCGATGTAGATAAAGAATTCCAATAATGGAATTTATTGGCCGCAATAATGAAGGATCCTTTGATAGGTCCTGGTTACGTATTATTACTGCTGAAAACTCGATACTTCCAGTTTTTCGATATAATAGATTTTTTTTGGGAGTTCTGAGGGAACTGTAGCATTATGCTTTCTTCTAAAATACCATTAATTTAGTCAAAACAGTTCTCATCACAGTAAGTGCATAATATAAGGAAAATAAGGCAGACTTTGCGAGAAAAGGCCTTCAAGGATTGGAACAATAGTAAATGGCAGGGAGTAAGGACTCTCCATTTTAAAGACAGTCCGAAAACGAACTCTTACATTTAAGACAAGCAAATCTTCACCAGAACAGAATGGACCAATGCCTTTAAATTAAATGTGAATTATGCTTCTCTTCGTGGAGTACCAGAAATGAGCGGACAAGTGGCAGAAATGTTGTCCGGCCGAGAGCCGGAAACCCCTTCTCATGTATTGGGAAAATGCTCGTTTAACATGCTCCTTGTCACACAGTCGCCATCATGGTGTGAAGCGAAGGATTCTGGAGCATCTCAGAGATAAAGGAATGTCTTGTTTCGAGGAAGTCTACTGCGTCATACCAATGGGGCGGACATAATGGCCTTTCCAAGAAATAATGGGATGGCCATGATAATTGATCCCACCCAAATGAGTCGAACAACCCAAATCAAGCAGAAGACGTAGATTAAGAAAAGAAAAGCATCTAGGAGAAGTGCATCCCTTTTTTTGAAAGAAAAGTTCTGAGAGGAGTTTGGCGAGAGGGATTTTTGCAGTAAAAGGGCTGTGGTTTGGAGCCCGTGAAACAATCCCCCGATTCACCGGCAAATACTCGCGAGGAGATTGGAATGAAATCAAAGGAACAATCGCTGTTATCGGAAAATATAATACTGGATTCACTAGGTATCATCCAGCATCATATATATATGGGACTTAACGTCCAATTCGCATCCTCTCTACCTTCCAAAAGATATTGACTATTCTCCGATCTTGTTTGTTTGTTTTCTTAATTAGTTTTTACAGTTTTTATTGACGAAGACTAACTAGTCTTAGTTTTATTTGACATAAATATATACAATCATAGTTTTTACCTTTTTCGTTTTTTTTTTGTAATCTTGTAACCGACAAAATGTTTATTAATTGTTTTTTAATTCTGTTTTTATCAATAAGGTACCAGTTGTTACATTGATTATATTTATGATTGTTGATTATTAATGACCATTAGGCGGTGATATACAATTACATATCTATCAAAATTGATCGGTGTGCTGTGTTTTTCAGCAAACTAACTAAATTAAGGCAGCATCATTTATTTATATTTGTAATTGTAAATATTTATAAATCAATTGTTTTTCTCTCCTAGACTTGAAAACAAGAAAATTGGCAAGATACCTGGGAATACCAGTGTTGAGAGAGAGAGAGAGAGAGAGACAGATCTTTTTTACTGTCTCTTACTCCTAAAGAAAGGAGACAGTATTGCGATAGTTTCCAAAATTTCCAAAATTGAATTTTCAATGGAAATACAGGTTTTGAGGTCCTCTGAGTACGAAGACAATTTTTAGCGAATGGTGTGCAAGTGTTGTGTGTGTGTGTGTGTGTGTGTATAACAAAATTACTCAAAAACGAAAAATTGCCGAGAGTCCAAACTTGTTATTCCGTTTAGATACGCCCGCATCAGGCACGAAAGTTTCGGATAAATCCATCAACCGAAAGTGTAACTCTACTTACAGTTTTTTTTTCTTTCCATTTTCCGCGATTTTCACACAAAAGGCTCCAGCTATTTTCTTTATACTTCATATACTTTTGAAATGTATTTGGTTTGATGTGTTGAGTGTAGTGATAGCATGTGGCGTGAGCGGTTTTGTAAAGGGCTTGTGTGTATGTAAGTTCTAAGAGAGAGAAGTATCAGAAATAAGAAAGTAGACACCACTGCTAACAATAAATATATTCTATTAAAATAATAACTACACGTTATTTGCAAAGATAGTATAAACTTATTAACATATTGTGGGACTGGCACTGATGCTAAGAGAGCGAAAAAACAAGTGTTCTGCTTGAATGTCTAATACAGACTGTTCTGAAAGAATGCCTTCTAATTGTTCGTTCAAATCTTCCCCTGTGATAAAAAGGGGTAGACAATGCTAACAAGTTCGTGAACTCTAAAAGACAATAGTGGTCTACTATCTGAATTGCCCCCTTTTACCAGCGAATGTTACATTTTCGTGAAATAAAATATATTTGAAAATATATTTCTGGCATCCATCACACTTTCTACACACATAAATGCCTATCTCTCTTATTTCAAACTGTTTCCTGGGTTAATTGATATTTTTGGGGTAGTTCTGAAGGAACTGTAACGTTATGCTTACTTCTAAACTACCACTTCATTGCAATGTGTGCACATATCTACATAATATTGATTTATATTATAGAACTATTAATGGAATTACAAATTTACAATCGGAAAAATCGGTTAACAGGAAATGCGACTTTACGGAATAGGTTTCTGAGTTGTTTTTTATTTTTGGAATTTCCTCGAAAACGGAGCTACGGATTTTCTTTAAACCTGGAATGATCGGTTCAAGTATCACGTTTATTTGAAACATTTTTTTGTAGAAGAGTTTTGGGATTCTGTCAGTTTAAGTGTAAATTGCACAAGTTTTGTTGGTTTTGACAGAGAGCGCTCCACACACAAGTCCCTCAGGTGTACAAGTATAAGTATAGACTTCTACAGGGTAGGGTTGCCTCTAATGCTGAACCACTACCCCGTTATGAATATTCTGTTTATTCCTGGTAGATAACGTATAATAATGATAACTTTTAAAAATAATTCTATAATTTTATAAAGAATTTATAATTTAAGTAAAAATTAAATGACGAAATTCTCCATGAAAAAGAAAACATACACAAAAAAAAAGGTGAAGAAATGTTTTACAGAAAGTAAAAGAATGGTAATTGTAAATAAAGATGTAAATACAAGATGAAATAATGCAGATAATAAAATACATTTATCTTTTGGAACATATAAATATTCTGGTTATATTACAGGTAGATAATATTAATTGTTTCTTGTTAACCACCTCATTTCTTTATCTGTTATCAGTATTTATTTAACATGCTTATACCTTAAATTACATTGCTTAATAAGAAAGAGAGAACTCGGTGAGGCCAGTTATTAAATTAGAAACTAGATATCTTAATCAGTAAGTGGTAAGCATGTAATTCGAATTTTAATGTTTATCATGCCCATCTTAATACGTTACTATGTTTCATTGCTTATACTTTAATATATATGATTCTTCACTAACGCGACTCCAAATAGCATGTTTGTTGTTTATTATCTAGCCCTGTGTCTTAGTAAGGTTCATCTATCTGGATATGGCAATTTTCTTAAAAATTCTTCCTAGAAGTCGAATCTCATAAATCAAGTCCTTAACATAGTGCACCGCTATGTCCCCAGACATGTGTATATTTCTTAATGAGGAAGATTCGTCTGAAATGTGGTCGTGTTCGCAATGCTGGATTTTTAACTGTCTTCATTTATTTTCGGTTATGACCGGTTTCAGCTTTCTCATCCATTGTCAGAGGAAGGCTATCTATCGATTAGTATGGAGAGATGACTCTTCAACTTGTAAAGTTTGGCCAACCGACCCAGCCCTCGTGAACAAAATTACGCAATCATAAATGATTTATTTCATAAGTTACAAATATAAGATAACAAAATATTATAACAATATAATTACGAAGTCCAGAACCTACCTAATAGCTAATGTAACCTCAATTACTAATTACAGCAACTCACTTCACTACACCCCGCACAATCTATTTATGTTCTACTTATAAGCTACTTATTTGGCCCTACGTAAATACAATAATTTCGACCCTTAGCTTACCAAAAATCTACCCGAGCTCTATCTCTGTTTGCCCTTAGATCCGCTGCTCTCATATCCGCTCTAAAGGGACTGGGCAACCACCAACACTCCGCAACCTCGCAAGCCAGAGCACTCCATCCGCGATTACAGTCCGGTCTAGAATGAATGCTTCTGACTGGCCAGGTGGCACGTTGCCCCAATATTGCGGTGTACCTCAGCACACCGCACCACTATAAAGCTCGCGCTACTGCTATATCCTCCTAGTTGGCACTCTCGCACAACACTGGCGCTCGCTAATACACCACACCACTACAAACTTAATGTATCTATCACGCACCACACTGGTTGATTGATCTGTGAGGTTATCGAATTATAAATTCTATACTTTTACACAATAACAACTTCTATAACTCTATACTTCTATTACCTTATAACCTCCTTCATACTATCACAGTGGGTGCGTGAGAGACCACATTAAGTTGAAATCATCTCTTTCCACACGAATTGATAGCCTTACTCTGACGATGGATGTGAATCCGATACCGGTCAGAACAAAAAAAAAAAAAATGAGCTTCGTCAAGTTTGCCCTCGTTGGTTTATTCAGTCTGACTTAAAATTTCTTCTAACGATTTATTCATCAACCTGGAAATGCTTCCGAGTAGAGCCAGAAGGGACATGCTACTAGCTTCCCTTGCTCTCAACTCAGCCGTCTTGATAAAAAAAAATATAAAAGTTATATCAGTTTATTATTTAATTACTTTTGTGAGAAGTATGTTTTGAAATCCTTTGAGTTCGAAAAAGTAGTTTATAGAAACTGATCTGCGTCGTGTGGTCAGCATAAACTCAAAAACAGAAAAACCAAAGCGGAAACAGTAAAGCTGAAACTTGGTATGTCGTTTAAGTGCTATCAGAAATCAAATAAGGATTTGGTCAAAATTGGTCAACCGGAACTTTACAGACTGGATATTTCAGTTTTTTTATATATATATATATATATGTATTTTTTTTTTAAACGGCTCCAATGATCCTTTAAACTTGGTATATCAAGTAATGTAACTTTTATTTGAAACATTTTTCTCGGCATGTTTTATGATGGTTCTATGGGAGAGGAAATGTTAGGCCCCTGTCTATATAATACTAATTTAATTATTTATCGTGTTGCCAAAACTCTGAGTTTATACAAAATTGATTTTATCGGAAGTATGACTTTATTTTTTGCCTAATTTTATTTCGGATATTCACTTACAGTATACATTTTTCAGTAATATGAAAAATTTGTAACTGGTTTATAATCGTCTTAAAAACTACAAAATAATAAAAGAGAAAGTAGTATGAGTGTTTCATACCAAATTTTTTTCTGCTGGAATCGGTGGCTCTGATAAAATATTCATTCAATTGAAGGCCATGTTATATTTATGTCTGTTCTATCGTTTTTATGTGAAAAATTAAGAAACGACATTTGCTCTAGCGCCATTTATTCCTTCCCCAATAGCGAAATTAATTTTATACAATTCTAAAAAGTATACCATGTTATATTATATCTAGATAAAAAGAATTTTGGAAACCACAATTAAATATAATTTAGCATTTCGCTTAATACCATTCAGTTTTGAACTTTGATCTCATTATTATTAGAATGATTAAAGGAGATGATATATAAAATGCTTCTTCAAGAAATTTATTCCATATAATGAAATTTTGAATGATATTTCGTTTCCGATTATATCCTTCTTGATTGATTCCTTGCGCTATACTACTGCAACACGCTGTTTCTAAGCTGTAAATGTAAATCAATGAAATCCGAAGTTAAGTTAGAAATTTGTATTCTTTACACGTAGGATTTACAACCTTATAAAATATTCATAGAGGTTGCTTATACTGTGTAACTAGTAAATTACATTCAAAATAAGTTTCAAAACTCAGCTGTATTTGAGCCTTTCAACAACAGACACCCACATTTTATTTGTAGTTATGCCGATTTCTCTACTAACTAACTACGACTGCCTCCAGTGCAGGTATTATAAATCCAAAAGGACCTAACTCAGTGATATGTCAGCTTAAGTGCCGGTTTATGTCCAACCAAATGAACATACTGGTGCTGCTACCAGGCCACCATGTTTGCCCTTCTTCTCAGCCAGGAGATATTGTTATGAGTGCCAGTTCTCGGCAAATATTTACTGTCTTTTTCAAGAAAGATATAAATAACTTGTACGAAATAATTTGTTAAAATAAAAAATTTCAAATTGACGCTTGATTAATTAATATGAGGGGATCTTAATTTTTTTTTTATATATATAAAAAGGCTTATTTGTTCCGTAGTTTATTAAGTTTATTAAACATATTAATGGACCACGACGAAAAAAGTTCAAAAAACTGATTTATTAATTGTTAAAAAATTTCAAAAATTTCTTCCATAAATAATTGAATTATTTTTGTTGTTTTTTTTTCTTCATCAAACTGTTGATTAAATACTACCTGATTCATTTTGTCAAGAAAAAGGAAGAAACTAAGATAGATTTGTATAGCTGTGGCTACAATAAATAACCAGTAGCACTGCGACCTACAAAGACTAATGTGGGGATCTCTTTAAATAACAGAGCACGTTCCCAAGACGGGGTCTTTCTGATTAGACTTCACAATGAACGAAGCTGTAAGGGTGAAACTAAAAACTGTAGGAGTAATCCCGCCCAGCAATTGAAACTTAGCTCCAACATAGTCTTTACAGTAAGAAAGGGGGGTTTAAAGAAGGTTTAGGTGGTTGTCAGGGTCTTTCTCTTCAATCTGGACAATTCTATATTTTTTTTTTCTCATATTCGCCAGAAGAAGTGTGTTATCTACAGTCTAGTTCAAAACTTAAATAATGTTCTCTGTTAACAGTTCCTTAAATAATTTTATTTCATCTATAGTCTTGGAGTTATTAACCAAATAAAGAACTCTATTTCTAAGGGCTCTAAGAATTTCTCATTTTTCAGTACTGTTTATATGCAGAATGTGATTAAACTCTTCTTAAAAACTATGATCGAAATCCCCACTTCATTCCATACGCCATTTCTTTCTAAAAATTGTCCAGCAGGGCAAAAAGTAAGAAACTAAAATAGTTTAAAATATTATTCTGTACAAAGTTTGGTGCGCTCATGTTTACCTCATATTTAAAATAAAACATAATGCTTATCGCATCCCTCGTAACTTTATTCAATTTTTCAATTTTATAATTTCAATCTTCTTCTTTTGCTTAATGAGAACTTCAAATTAGGCGGCGTGATGTCCGTTAAAGAACTTTATACTATTCTTAGCTAGATTCCTCTTCTCCTATACTAACTCATGTAATTGCTAGCAAATGTCCCCTTTTTCACTCCTCCTAAGTCTTTCTTCGACGCTTTCCCTGGTTCTTGCCACAAGCAGATCTTTCTACACTGTTTTCTTTTTTGAATCTGGTATGTGAACACAGCAAATAGGCCATAGCTGTTCAAATATATGGGATCATCTCATTCAATCTGGACATTATTCAAACGTTTCTAGTGCCACTACATCACTTCTTTACTTCTACTCTTGAAAAGAACTGGTCCATTTCAATCGATTGAAGTATTGAATTAGCTTGGAATGAGCAGAAAGAAATTCTTATTAAGACGCTTTGAAATCTCTTTCTTGATGAGGAATGATTTCTTTGATGTGTGAAAATTATTTAATGCAGCATTTATTTTTTTTTTTCCTGATGTAACTATTACTCAAATGAATCTCTAATTTTAAGATAAATTGAGACTAAGCTGAACATTCAACTCATAAGAAGCAAAAAAACAGCATAAAAGCATCACATACTGACAGACAAAAACAGAAATGTTTTTAAATGTTTTTTTTTTCATTTCTATTACTGCTACAATTGGATAAATTATGCAATAGAGCAAAAAAAAAAAAAACTCAGAAAGGTCCATGTTAAAGCAAAAGCTTTTTTATTTTCTTCATGGAGAATAATACGAAAGATTTAGATTGATGAAAAATAGCTGTACAACTGGCAAATTAGTTTTGTCGAGTGAAATAACATATTAGTCATCATTAAGTTAACTAAAAAATAAAAATAAAAATAAAAATCAATAAAAAGAAAAAAGGAAAAAATGAACATTCATGAAAAAACACATGATGTACCCATGAGTAAATCTTTATTTTTAAGGAAAACATCCTTGACTTTTAATGCAAACTACATACATACAAAAACAAATGTGTAAATTTACTAACAAGATGTATTGGTAGTTTCTTACACAAAGTATTTGTAAATACGTTTTTTATATGGTAAAAAAAAAAAAAAAAAAAACCTTGGAACTTTAGCTCATTCATTGTTACAAAAAAGAAAAAAGAAATTGAAAATAACATAGTCCTTTTTAATTTTAGAAAAGAGTTTATTACGTGGGAACAATCTTTCAGTCATAAAGTGAATCATTCACGTGAGAGAATATCTCAAAATTAATTGTTTAATTGTCCTACATAACAAACAAAAATAGCAACAGCAATGTTATGTAATCTTAATAATAATAATAATACAGAATTCTTTTCTTTTTGATTTTATTTTTAAAAACGTTATAATAAATTATTTCATAAACATATTCAACAATTTATTTATCGCATTATAAAAACTGTATTTAATACAAACAAAACTTCCACTTAGCATTAATTAATTTTCTTTAATTAGATAATTTTTGAAAATAATCTAATAATTTACCTAGACAGATAAATTCGTATTTCTATTCTAACCTAAATACATATAATTTTCCATACTATATTGCCTCGTTATCTACAATGAAAGCTTATTATAATAAAAATAAAATAATTATTATTGATATATTAAATAGAGTGAAAAGTAGTTTTCAATTTTTGACGAATGTTTCTTTTAAGTAAAAAAGAAAATTTAATGCTTGCTACTATTAAAATGATTTCAATTGTTAGACAAAGATTGCTGCAAAGGACTTTACAGAACTGATTTAGAAAAGTGGTAAGCATGAGGTAGAATTACAGACTGAACTGTCAAAATGTTTGCTTCTTGATCGTTTTCTTGAAGACTTTTTTAGGAGTCCGGCTAGCCCAAACTGATAAGCTTGAATAACTTGTAATCCAGGAGGTTCGTTATGTCTCATGTGACGTGTTGAATGACGTAGAAATAGGCGGATTGCGAAATGATGTGGTTGCAAACAAGATATGGCTGCAATTCTACATGTCTGATATGATGAATTACTTAAAAAAAAAAACTGGATGAATATTCTCATATTAAACCTATCTTTGCTTAGAAAAAAAAACACACTGTTTTAACATGTAGACGAAGACATATGACGTGTCTAAAAACCATCAAAACAGATCATCGCTTAACATAAAACCCTCATCTGGGTTACCGCTCTTCTTCCTGCTGTCAACATTTTCTCTAACGTATTGTTCGTAATATTCACAACATATGTTTTTTAAAAGTTTGTTCTTCATAAAACTAACTATAGTTGCTGTCGGTTGAGAAAAAAATGAAGAATGATGCTTCTAGCAATCATTTTATGGATTTTATTAAAATAAGAGAGAATTTCAAGGAAAACATCATTAGAAAAACTTGCTTGTTAAAAAAAAAAAACTGACAAATTAAATAAACTATTACTTAAAATTTACAAACCAAAGCGAAATGTAAATAAAACTATAATTTTTAATTATATTCCCATGGATTAAAAACGAGATAACAAAAATCCGTCAATGAAAGTGAAAATCCCGGATATCTTCAAAATGGACACGCGAATGGAAATTGGTTCTCCCCAAATGAAGTCTTTAGTTTAGTATATCTGAAACTTTATTCGTAATATCAGCTTCCTTTTTATAAATTCAGACTGGACTCGGATTTTCTCACAACAAAATCAAGTTCGGGGTAGAGACGTTGATTTCCACTTATTGACATACACAACATTGATTCATTATATAATTGATACAATCAATTGATAGATATAATGTATATATCCAAAACTTTAGTGTGTGACCGCAAATTTATATATAAATATTATGAACTGAATGAAGAATGACAGAAAAAAACAAAACACGACAAAATATATTCATAGAACGACAAATTAATAATTATTAAGCGACAAAACATGTACCTAGTTAGGGAAGGGATTAGCTCAGTGGTAGCGCGCTGGACTAGCAACGCGGAGATCACGGGTTCGAATCCAGCCGTGCTACCCTTAGATTTTCTCTTCCTAGGAGCCTCTACAGCTCACTGTCCGGTGATGGACAGTGTTGTCTGTAACGAGGAGAACACTGTCCGGAGGCCGGCAGTGCACTGAGAAGGCTCCGGGCGCAAATGACCACAGATGTTGAGACGCCTTAAATAAATAAATAAAAAAAATGTACCTAGTTACACAGTAAAAAATAAAAAATACAGCGGCGAAAATATCTAAATGAATGACAACATATGTAATTCCAACCATATCGCATGTTCATTCATACTTTATGTTACTTAGGTTATGCGAAGGTTATGTTTTATATTTATCACATGCGTTTGTTGGCTTGCATTCTTTTTTTTCTAGCATTTTTATTAGCATAAAGCATGATATTATACTGATAATAGCATAGAATATAACAAATATGTACTAAATCATTGCGAGCTATTCAAAATTGAATTTTTTTTCTTTAATTCCAGCCCAATGGTCAATTCTGATTTGTTAATCATAATAGTAAATTAAAATATTAATTAATCTGATAGTAATGCGTGATAATATTAATTTATTTAGATTAACAATAAAATGAATTAATAAATGTTATTATCTTAACTATTATCTATAATGCTATTATCTAATTCTTTTGTTGATTAAAACGATTTAGTTTACTTAATTTTTTTTTCTTTTTGAACATTTATTTTCAGAGTATTGTTTTCTTTTTTCGCCGAAAGAGAACCATTAAACGACCAGCCCACTTGATTGCTGTTATTTTTTTTGTATGTAATTATGCGAAAAGCTAATAGAAAATGCAGTGCTATACACAATAATTACATTGATAACAGTAAATTAAAAGTCGATTTTTTTTTTTGCGGATAATTAAATTTGCTGCAGTATCAATTTTTACTAGAAATACTTAATTTGACGTGCTAAGTACTGTATATTTTGTCGTTAATTATTGTAAATTAATTATTATATCTAATGTATGTAAATGTAAATTATTGTATGTAAGATAAAAAAATTAACAACTTTCTTAAAATATTCCGTTAACATTTATTTATATTTTAGGGAAGGAAATAGCTACTAGAGTGGTTAGCGTACTGAACTCTACGCGGAGGACCCGGTTCGAGTCCAGCTATGCTACTCTTAGATTTTTTTCTTCCTAGGAGCCTCCACAGCTCATTGTCCGGTGATGAACACCCTTGTCTGAACGAGAGAACACTGTCCGGGGGCCGGCGGTACACTAAAAAGGCTCCGGACGCCAATAACCATAGATTTTGGCGCGTCTTAAATTGAAAAAAAAATATTTTTTTTGTATACAGTTTTATGAATGATTAATAAAAAATGAGTTCCATTTAAAATGGGTAACTGGCATAATTTAAACATCCAGGAAATAAGCAAGTATTGAGTATTATTTTTAAGAATTATTAAACTTTACAATTGTTTAAATAAATATTACAAAATATATCATTGTAAAAAAGTTGAAAAAATACAAATTAAACAAGCAAATAATTAAATATACAATACTTAAAATACTAAATTATACAAATGGTAAAGAAAACTCGATTAAGGACACCCAGCAGTAGCAGCTGAATATCTGTAGCCTAAATTCTAGCCCATATAGAATGAAAGAATATGACTGGCTATTGAATATATTTCTTTCACTTCAAGGAGACGATATCACGTCTACTGAGATAGCGATCACCATATCATCACCACAAAAGTCACGTGGAAGCTGAAAGAGCTTGAAATGTGATTTAAGAGAAAAGAGAGTATGCAATTTTTGGTTGAGGCATATGACTTTCTTGGTTGTAATTTCGGATAGGGATTTTAAACAGAAGATTTGTAGAAAGGATAGATGAATGCGGCAATGTATAGCGAATTTAGTTATTTATTACAGTTAATTCCGTTATATACCTAGGACTAAAATTAAATTGCAGAATAATCTGTTACTTAACGGCATTTAGGGCGCTATAAGTCTTCTAACATTTGGTAGTCCTAGAGTTGGCCATTTCCATGTTAAACGATTGTTAAGCGCGTCCAATGGATTCTGAGATAACGATTTCTATAATGTGGATTGGGGAAAAATCATCTATTATAAGTTTGTATTGAAGGGAGTGTTGGCGTTTTTAGTGTGAAATATAATGTTAATTTTCATTTTAAAAAAGAGAGAAAAAATGCCTCGTCCACAAATGATTTAGCAATCAACGAAATAAATGAAGTATGAACAAAAAAAAGAAAAGTAAAGGAAAGATTGATAAAGTGCAAACTTATATAAATAATTCCTTTAATGAAGATTTTATCTTTTCCACTGCAATGAACATCTATCTATTACTTGTTCTAATGATTTACTTTTTCTCGATTTTTTAGTCGAAGAAAGCGATGAACTGAGGAAATAATCATAAAATATAAATGGAGGTATACTTGAATATCATATATATTTCTATATTGTGAAATGGAACAATGGTGGTTTCTTTACTAAGTTGATGGTTAATGAATCGACAAAAAAAGATAATTACTTTTTTTCTTCGATTTCTGAATATATTAAAGCTATTTAAATGGAAAGAGTTTCTGGAAATATTCCACGGCTTTAAAGTGGGATCGATACAAATGTACTGTCACTCAATATACTGTAATTATGTTAATTTATTTTAAATGTCGTTTCCCTAGGAAGGATTATTTTTTAATTATATTAATAAACTCATTTCCATGAATTATTGGTTTGTTAATTTGTGTATTTTAAGTTCTCTAGCATAACTTCAATTGGAAAAAAATGTTGAAGAAATACCTACCAAGTGGGCTGTAAATTTAACTTTATTCAATGGCTTTTAATTTAATGTATATTTTTATTACTTTCTCTTACTCCTAGTAAGAGAGAGCATTAGAATCGTGTCAAATTTTCGATATCGAGTTTTCACCGGAAATATCCATTTTGAGGTCCCCTGAGTCCAAAAAAGTGGTTTTTAGCAAATGGTCTGTGTGTGTATATAAACAGCATAGCTCAAAAACGAAAAATCGTAGAAAGTTCAAACTTGATATTCCGTTTAGTTATCACCATGGGATCCAACAATGGGTCATCTGTCAAAATTCCTCAACCGGAAGTACCACTTTACTAGTTTTTTTTTTTTTACGTTTTTGCGATTTTCTCAATCGAACGATTTTCTTCAAACTTATTGTATCAACTACACATATATACAGCTACAACTTTTATTTGAAACATTTCTCCGGGAAAATTCATTTAAGGGCACTTCTGGGGGAGGGGTGGGGTGAGGTTTTCCTCTAAAGTGCTATTTCAGTTTATTATACAATTCTGTCATCTAAATAATATTAATTAGAATTGAATATGTTGTTGAAGTTCCAAGTTGGAAAAAAAATCGGATAACCGAAAGTGCGGTTATTTTATTCACTTTTTCGCGATTTGCTCAAAAATGGCTCAGACAATTTTCTTGAAATTAAACATATAAACTAAACATACAAAGATCTACAACTTTTATTTAAAACATTTCTCTGGGAAAATTCATTTAAGGGCACTTTTAGGGGAGGGGTGGGGTTACCCCTTCCTCTAAAGTGGTATCATTTTTGATTATACAACTCTATCATCCAAACAAAATTAATTAAAAATAAATAGATCGCTAAAATTCCGAGTTTCAAGAAAATTAGTAAACCGGAAATGCGTTTTACTGAACATTTTTTTCAGTTTTCGATGAATTTCATTAAATTTGGCACACAAACTATAAAATTTGTCAATTATAATTTTGAGAACTGGAGTAAGAGAAAGTTGTGTGTGTGTTTCACACCAGATTTTTTTATTTTAAAATGTGGAATAAAGCTTTTGTTTTTGTTTTTTACTTTTTGACATAATAATTCGTAAAAATAATTTTCCGAATATTTTTTTAATTGAATGAGTGCGTCGAGTACATTTTTCTAAAGCTCTTAATTACATCTTATACGTAAATAATGTTATGCTAAAAAACTCGTTGCTTCACTTAAAAATTTGGGCATTATGCTTCATTTTTCCCTCTTTTAATTATTTTTTAAATTCTTCAGGTATATTTGTTTTAAAGTTTAAAAAAATAAATCAATTATATGCTTTAAATAAAGAAAAAAAATCTACGTCAGAAACCAAGAAAGAAAAACGCTAACTAAGTAGGATGAAGACAAATCCTTAAAGAGCAGTACCACCAAAAGTATAATAAATAAATTGCTACCAGAAAGGAAAGCAAGTGGTAAAATTACAAGATCGCTGCGTCAATGAATAAATAATAAGATAAATTATTTCATATGGATAATATGAGATCCCAATGTATTTCGAGGTTAAGAATTCTATGTACACAGCCAACTTTTACAACATGTAAAGACAAATCTAATATAAAAACAATAAAAAAGAACTTCAAATATAAAAACAATTGAATACAAAGTAACTAAATATAATAATATAGTAGTAAAAAATTTGTAATGTAGTTACAAGAGGCATTTTAATATATTGAATTTATTGCATAAGATGTAATGTTCAAAAATAGATTACTCAAGTGGACTTCCTTTCACACAGAAGCCTCAAGTAATCTTTTAACTTAGGTTATCATGACTTATCATGATAAGCTTTTCATTTATTACTGCTACTTAGCAGCCTGCTGTTGGCGTGTCTTCTGGCATAGGCTTCCAGACATGGACAGCTTCACAGCATTCATCCTAATTAATGGATGGTCTCAGTTAGTTTTCGGCAGCCCAAAATGCTCATCGGGGATCCAGACAAGGCTATTTAGTGAGACGTTGCTGTGTTTTTCACGGAGCGCTCTCAGGTATCTGGTTAGATCTTTTACTGGACACTGTAGTTTAAGGAGATATCTCTACATAATGGGGCTCATGCCGGATCCATTTTGTAGAGTCTGTGAGACAAGAGAGGAAACAACACCCATCCATCTTATGACTGATTGCTTGGGTTGTGAGGAAATTAGTTTCACGACCTTTGGTCGGAATAGGATGTCTGTGGAAGAGCTTAGGCTATTTCCGCTTAAGGTTATTGTCCGATTTATTCGTTTGTTCGATTGGATTTTTGTTTTAGACCCGGTTTGTTGTTGTTTTTCTTGGGGTAGCTATATGGGCCCAGTGAGGCTTTGGATAGGCTAGGGTTTCCCTCCCCACAGACAAATAATAATAATATTTGCTACTTAATTTCCTTATTTATTATTTTTTTTTTTTTTACATTTACACAATTATCGTTAATTTATATTTTATATTTTTTTATTTATATTTCATTGATTTAAATTGTATTTCCTGCCCTCTTGCAATGGTTTTTAAGAACAATAACATTCTACTTTATATTACAGTTTAAAACAGTAAGAAAATATAAATGATTAGTAGCGACAAGAAAATTGAAAAACTAAAAAAAAAAAAGCAAAAAATTAAAAAGAATCTATTTAGTTAAAACGTCCTTCCGGTCAACCTATTTTCTTCAAACTTGGAATGTTGAAAACATATTTAATTGTAATTATTAATATTATTTAGTTATTAGAATCGTACAATAAAATAAAATAGCACTTTCGAAGAAAACATAACCCCACCTGTCCCCCCTAAAAAACTGTCGTAAATGACATTTCCCAGAAAAATGTTTCAAATAAAAGTGTTAGCAGCTTGACAATGTGTGTAGGAGATATAATAAAGCTTACCTACAGAAAATCATTAGACCCATTTTCGAGAAATTCTCAAAAAAGATTGTAAATTCTACTCAGTAAAGTGGTATTTTCTTTCGAGTATATGGTAGGTATGAGAAGGAGAGAATTGGGTTTGAAAGATAAATAAACTGGAAGTAATGCTGAACACTGTATAATGAGAAAGTAACACAAATTGCCAGGACTTTACACGTAATATAGAAACTCGTAGCGAGAAATTTAGAGTGAGTGAAGAGAAGGGTAGTAGTTGGTTGCTGACGCGTTGTAACTGCTGTATATACTGTACTCAAGATTGTCCCTTGTAAGGATAGCGCACTGTATTTAAACAGAGTCTCCCACCTTAGTCTGAATCTAAGTAGCGAATGACACTCTCAATTTTATGTCTCTCTCTTTCTGCTTTAAATCGCTCTCTTCGGATCCTATTACAGAGTAATTGTGACAGGTAACTTATTGACGGATCCCATGGTGATATCCAAACGGAATGTCAAGTTTGAACTTACTGTATTTTTTTCATTTTTGAACCGTGTTGTTAACATAAATATAAGCACACACACACACACACACACACACAGATCTTTTTCTAGAAAAAAAAATTCGGACTCAGGGACTTCCAAAACATGGATTTTCCTTTGAAATCTCGATATCGAAAATTTGAAACAATCGCCATAATTCCTCTAACTAGGAGTAAGAGGAAGTAATAAGTAAATAAAAAGAAAGTTTTCGACCTTTGTTTGAAAATTGACACTAACGATATATAATAAAAAGATCGCAATAAAATATTCTAGTGAGCATGACCTAGAAAAACAGAATCACTTGATTCATCCCCATAATAATAACTTCATCTTCCACATTATATGACGACCATTTTATGTATGATGATATAGCCATCATCAGCCTAACATTGTTGCTGGCTCATTTCTCCTTATTACCTCTCACATTTAAAATGTTCTTTATTTTTCACTTGCCTTGAAAAGATACAATAATATTGGATATTTATCTCGTGTGTTATCTGCCCTTCAGACATTCTTCCTTTTCACTTTTTCTGGGATTTTCACAAAATAAATGGCAAACAACAATAAAATAAAAGGAAGTATTTAAATGTATTATTACATATATAATATGATAATTTTATGACCTTAATATCTTATTTAAAAAACTTATATTAACTATAAATGGATGTCAAAAATAAAAAAATATTATCATGACTAATTTAAAGCGCAAGAAACAAGCTTATTAAAATTTACTATTAGAAGTATTTAAACTAGAAGATACTACTTAAAACTTACTGAGAATGGGTAATTTTGATTATGAGCATAAATACATTAAATCTGACATGGATTTCAGCACCACAAATTGCCATCAGTTTATTGCCAACATCAAAATATAAATACATATATGCGTGGAAATGAATTATAGAAATTTAAGAGTGTATGAAATTAGTATATTTTTTTTTTGAAGGGGGGCAATGCACTGCGACCTTCTGATCTATTGTGCCATGCCCTCTGGGTGCTGCAGGCTTGCCTACAGCACCCGAGCAGAAGTCCCAGCTGAACATCCGTTCTACAAAACCTCCATCAGGTTGAGATCCCTGAAGAATCCCAATGCCCTGACAGGCTCTAGAGAAGGTATATCCCCCCCTCCACTTGGTAGCTACCCAGGTTCTTGAATCTTCTCTGAATGGCAGCCTCGCAGTCTGTAAGGAGATGTAATGGAGCTTCCTCCAGCTCCCCACAGAATCTGCATGAGGTGTCACTTTCCAAACCCAGCTTCACCAGGTATCCTCTAAGTCGGCAATGCCCCGTGAGGAAACCCGTAAGAACGCGGAGCTTGTTCTTGCTCAAATCCAATGCAGGCCTCCGATCTCCGTTGGTTATAATTTCCCAAGCAGATCTTGGCCTGCCGCAAACCGGAATGAAATTAGCGTAACTGCAATACTATTAGTTAACTTAAAGTCTAGCAAAGCGACTTAAACAAACTTTAAGATTAAATATAAGTCAAATCACTAGAATATTTCGTTAAATGAACTTCAATTTTTGGTCATTTTTTTGTTTTTCAAAAAAATACATCCAATAATTTTCTTCAAATTTGATGGTGGTTTTGAAAAAGTTACTGGAATCTTGGATGCTCAACAGACATGTCCAGAATAAAGTGACTAATAAGAAAACTGGTGGTAACAATCTACGTATGAAAGTCTGATTCGTGCTATAATGGTGGCGATTCGAAGAACTACAGAGGCAGATGATTATCTTTGGAATAAAAATTGTAAAGTGGTTATCTTAATTGATGTGCAGGCCGGGGATTGGATGTATATAAAATAACCGTAAGCAGGGCAACAGTGTTACTTATTTATAACTGTTTACCTGAGACACTTATTGGATTTCAAAGAATCGCTTCTTACTGGTAGAAGGTATTTAATCAAGAGTGCACATTACAATAATTGTACTATATTGAAGCCTTATAGCGGCGGAGCGGAAGAAAAGTGGTGGAAATTTCAGCTGGTCAAAAAAAAGCAGTTTAAGTTGTGCTTTCGTTTTTGACATCTTTAGAGTACTAATATTGAGTAATTATTACTTGTATTTACCTTTTATACGAGAATCATGGAGAACATCATGAAATTTAAGGAGAACACATAATCAAATCGCAGATTCAAAGTGATACATACCTGAAACAAAACAGAAATACAATAATTTTAAAGAAATTTCTGACTTCTTTGTTTAATAAAAAGAAATAAATTGAAAAAAAAGTGAAACACTTACACGACTTCCTCCTTAGTATTTTATAATAAAATTTATCGAATTATAATTAAAAAAATGTCTTCAAATATAATTTGTACTTAATATTTAGTGCTCTACAATTTTTAGTATCAATAAGAGAACTTAATAAAAGGACATTTTTTTTATGGAAGCATACAGTCCCCCTCCATTACCCCAAAAACCACTTTAAATGAACTTTCTCGGAACAAATGTTTCCCACTAAGTCTCTATTATTTATTAGTAGGGGCGGGTGTTGGTGTAGTGGTTATGAGCATGGACTTGTAAGTGGGAGGACCCCAGTTCGAGTCCAGCGTATAACTAAATTTTATATTTGTTTAAAAAATGTTATTAGTAAAGTAAGTGCTTTCGCCCCCGTCCACGACACCTAATTTGGTAGTTGGACGTTAAGCCCGCCTGAATAAATAGGCATTACTTTTTTTTTTATTTATTAGTATGAATGTATTTATTAGCGAGAATGGATTTGTAGGTTAGAGCGTGAATCATATGTGAGTAAGTTATATAAATAGTTGTATATAGTTTTAAATTAGGATTAGATTTAACGGGATGAGAGGAATATCAAGTACTCCATCCCACATTAGGATAGCCTATAGGTCATTATAAGACT
Source organism: Triatoma infestans (assembly GCA_011037195.1). Lineage (NCBI taxonomy): Eukaryota > Metazoa > Arthropoda > Insecta > Hemiptera > Reduviidae > Triatoma > Triatoma infestans. The sequence continues at coordinate 86,611 of JAAEAF010007697.1, forward strand.
AGTATTATAATTATAATAGATGTATACTTCAATAATTATGAAGTTTGTAATCAATATTTATGTAAATTAAATAAATGTTAGGATCAGAAAACTATATTGCATGGCTGTAGCCGTAGATGCTAAAGCCAGGAAAAAAAAAAGCCTCTGTATTTGTTTCCCACTGATTCTCTGTGTATCCAGTTAGATCTATCAATTTAATGAAATCCATCGGTGTTTTTATGGAGGAAATCGAAAATAAACTGGAAAAACTGTTCAGTGAAAACCCACTTCCAGTCAATCAATTGTCTTCAAACTCGAAATTACTGGTTAAATATTTAATTCTAGTTAATATTATATAGATGACAGAATTGTAAAATAAACTAAAAAAGCACACTTTAGAGGAAAATATAATCTCACAACCCTCCCCCCCAAAGCCACTTTAAATGAATTTTCTCGGAAAAATATTTTAAATAAAAGTTTTAAATCTTTATAAATGTAGTTGATATATCAAGTTTAAAACAAATAGTTAGAGCCGTTTTAGAGAAATTCGAGAAGTTTCAGGCAAAAGACTGAAAGGTTTCTCAGTAAATGGTAAATGGCATTAGAGGAATTTTAACAGATAACTTATGTCAGATCCTATAGTGATATGTAAAGAGAACGTCAGGTGTGGACTATTTGTTTTTGAGTTATGTTGTGTTCCTACGAAGTCACCCAAGGATCTTCCACTTCCCTAACTTATCCATCCTAGCCAGCGTGCCCCAAGGCAGCATCCTGGCACGTATCCTTTATACCATATATACTGCTGATATCCCCGAGCATCCTAACATAGCCATTTATACTTATGCCGACGACACAGCAATCCTTTCCTCTCATAATCATCTCGTAATCGCTCAACGTTCCCTTCAAGCCCATCTCCGATCACTCGAGACCTGGTTAACGAAATCCAAAATAAAAATCAACCCTAACAAATCCCATTATATTGTGTTCACTTTAAATAAAAAAGTTTTTCCTCGAGGTTTACCTCTCCAGCACCTATTCCATCCGCAAACCACGTATGTTGTTATCTTGGTATGTATCTAGACAAACGACTAACCTGGAACCCAAATACCACACTTAAACGGACTTCCCTCAACAACCATTTCAGACTACTTGCTAGACTAGTTTACAAGCGCTCCAAATTCACTCTACAGCATAAAAAGAGGGCTCTATACTCGCACCTATCTGGATGTACGACTAGAACTCTAAGGGATCACAATGCGTATCAACCTTAACAGAATACAAACCCTGCCGTCCAAAATCCTCCGACGTACAGTCAATCCGGCTTATTACGTTTCCACATCATTCAATCTATAAAGGTCTCAAGATTCCTTTAGTATACAATATAGCAAAGTCCAGCAACAAGAAATTCCACAGCAGACTCTCTTCCTTAATTCCAAACCTCTCGCCCAAACCACACTTTGAGGTAATCCTCCAAGGTGATTGAGACATCGTTGGCCCCGCAACCTTTTGGGTAACTAATGGTAACTAATGTTGCTGGATAACTACCATTCATGACCATGACGTCATTGTTTATATCTCCTAGCTTATTTACTTGTTGCATATTTATTTATGTAGTTGTAAATATTCAATAAAACTTAAAATTAAAAAACTAAAAGATTATGTTGTTCACACTCACACATACACACACACACACACAGATAAAATTTTCTCATACTTTTCCAAGTTTACTTTTTCTGCACATTTAGTTGCCGTTAACATTAAAATTTAAATATATAGATAGGATTTTATTTGTTAGTTATTAAGAGGTTAGGAACTACATGAAATTACATTGTAGAACATCAGACCGTGCCAATACACCAAAAAAAACTTGAGATGGTAAGTTAAGCTAACTGTAACCGGTCCGTAGAACTAATTCCTTCCTTAATACTCAATTTTTCCGGATAATATATTTCCAATATTTAAAAGTGATAGGGTTAAATATATTCAGTAAAAATCGCACTTTATTTTTTATAAGGTTTTTAGTAATTACAATTTCGGTAAAGCATTTAAAAGATCTTGTTATTGTATAGGTGAAATTACGAAAAGTATATTGTATTCAACTGGTACTTCAGAGAAATGCTCCATCCTAGAATTCCTACAGAATTCAATTTTCCAATAAAATTGCTGCTGTGTAGAAAGATAATCAATCGTAGGACCTGTTTCCAATAACAAGGCGATTAGTATTTCTTAGCTACAGAATTTCTTTAGGATGGAACTAAATCTGTTTTTGATTTTGGTCAATTAAAAACCCAAGAATTAATGGGGGGGAAGAATTAGAAAACTACAACTGTGACGGATTTCGAGCGAACCATTTGAATTCCCATAATAATAATAATAATAATAATATATATTTCAGAAGATGTACAAATAAACTTTTTTATAAAATTGGTATAACATATTATAGGCAATGGCAAAAGCCAGAGTTCACTGTTCATCGTGAAGATACAAAAAACACATTCAAAAACCATGTTAAAAAAAAGAAAAAAAAAGAGATAAATAAATAAATAAAAAAAAGAAGGTACATAATATGAGTAAAAGTACGAATAAACTGAAAGTGATTTTCTATGCACTATTCAGAGGGAGAAGGAGAAAAATTAAAGAACTGATAATAACAATAATAAGAGAAAGTAGACTAAAAATCAGCGATCCAATCTTGCTTTCCAAGCATGGCGAAATAGCGGAGAAGGGGGCCAAGGGTGGGTCTGTCCTGTTAGAAGGATACAATTCCCTCTATGGAAAGCGTACCCTTAAGGTGGGTTCACAAGGAGTAGTGAAGCGGGCAAGAGCACTACATGGTATGAGCATCCATTTACGACTTGCTATTCAACTGAAGAACTCACGATCTTTAGCAGTTCACACGGTGCCACTGCAAAAGGTGGGTGCTTTTGGGTTCACGCGGTTCTCGTCGGTCGTACATTTCTCGCTCCGTTGTTCAATCATCTGTGAAAGGTGTTTGTGAAATATTAATACATGAGTTGAGAAATCATTTGAAAACCTGGAATAAAAGAAAAAAGAGGCGTGTGTGGGTTCGTGACTGGGTGAAGAAGCGTTATTTACTCGGTGCGGCCAATAATATTTGCAAGGATTTATCCTTGGAACATCCAAATAGCTACAGAAATTTCTATACGATGGAACCAAATCTGTATTTTAATTTTGGTCAATAAAGTGAAACCAACGATTCAGAAAAAGGACACCAATATGAGAAGAGCAATTCCGACAGAAGCGAAACTTCATGTCACCTTAAGATTCTTAGCTACCGGTGATTCATTTCCCAGTCTACAATTTCTATTCAGGATACCCAAGAATACTATCAGCAAGAATACGATTGAAGCGGTCGTGCTCACTCCAACTAATCGGAGATTTCTCGCCTCGCCTTTTCGAGGGCGGGCACAACCCCCACTCCCACTACTGATGGTGCACACGAGGTCGTGATCACGACAGGTTGGCCGATGAGAAGTGCTCTCGCCCGCTTCACTACACGGTGTGAACCTACTTTTAGAGAAGTAAAGGAGTCGAAATTCAGCTAATAAGGGACACTCTCCCAAAAAGTTGTATACTTCCTCACGAGTACAGGGAACACTTTTCCAGCTTGAGTTCCCTATCCAGCCAGTGCCAATAATTTAGTAAAGAAGCTCACCTCTTAACTTAAAAAGCCACCGCACTTCCAGGAATGAAAGGTCGTTAGAAAACGTTGAAGAAACGGATCTCTGTATTTATATATCTCTATATTCCTATATAAATAGATTCTTCTTAACAAATAATTTCAGCATATACATGGGACATGTGACATTTTCTAAACAAATTATTATCCATGATGAGTCCTTGAACTATTCGCGTGCAATGTTGCCGGGAGAGGTGGTGGGCATTCTACTATGCAGAATATACATAGCTGGAACCTAATAGAGAGAGAGCCGATATTGGTTAGAGGTTTATATAATAGACTGCCAACATAACAATGAATAGTAAAGGTAAAATAGAATGACCAGCCGGTTCGTTGATATCCACCCATTCAGTGGGGGTAACAGTGAGAGGATGTAATTATCGTCAGTCACAGCAGCAGTAGTACAGCCGGCAGAATTGTAGAGTCCATACGTAGATACTCATATCTACAACGTAGAATAACTGGACAATTTCATCGGCCTACATCTCTCTCTCTCTCTACACTACCGCAACATTAATTCCACCTCTGTGGAATTGCGTTGTTTATAACAAATATATATATATATATATATTGCATATACAACGCAAACACAAAGCCAGAACATAACGAAAACATAACTGTATTTTGACGACATTACATTTATATATTTACAACTGATCATTTATGTTTCTTATTGAACACAGGATAAATAAATCAACGACTACACGCAAGCACAAATTAGTGGCAACTGGCGCTGAAAAACTGTTAGCAACCCATCATAATTTGGAATTCCTATAAATTTCTACTAATAGAGAGCCTATATTCGGTTAAAATCTCAGAGCTAAAATAGGTTTTTTTCATTTTTTTTTTTTTTTTTTTTCACTATCTCTTGCCCTCCTAGAAAACATCAAAACATGTATTTCCGGTGAAAACTCAATTTTAAACATTTGGCAAGACTGTAAGTAAGAGGAAGTACTGCGATCGTGTCAAATGTTCAAAATGGAGTTTTCATGGGAAATACAGATGATGTAATAGGATCCGAAGAGAGGGATCCATAGCAGAGAGAGACATAAAATTTGACAGGATCACTCTTTAGCTTAGGCCAGACTAGAGTGGGAGAAACTGTTTAAATACAGCTAAAGGGGGGAGGCCTTGCAGCAGAGTTCACACAGCAGTCACAGTGCGTCAACAACCTTTCTCTTTCTCACCCTAAATCTCTCCACTACAATTTTATATATTTCAGTGTAAAGTCCAGGCAGTTTGTGCTTCTTTTCTATTATTCCAGTGATCAGCTTTACTTCTAGTTCATTTATCTATCTAATCAAATTTCTCCCAATCCTTCTCAAACCCATTATACGTGTCTTAACAAAATATCTGAGCTATCGCAGGAAGCTCAAGCTTGGATTCCCTTCAGGTTGCTAACACTATTTATATATATTATAAACATTGGTGGAATGTTAAATTTGAAGAAAATTGGTTAACTAAAAGTGCGACTTTAAGATTAGGTGTTTCGAGTTTTTTTGAAATTATCTTGTAAACAGCTACAACGATTGTCTTTAAATTTGGAATGCCTTCTACACAAATAAAAATCGTAAACATTTTTATTTGTAACATTTTACAAAAGAAAGTTATTTTAGGGAGTTCTGCAGGATTTTTGGCGTTAAATTCCAAATATCATCTGATTTGTACAATGTGGGCTCTGTCCATTGTGCTATTAATATAATCACTTCTTATACCTACCTGGGTAGGTACATGTTCCACACTATTTTTTTATTTATTATTATTGCTTTTAAGGAGGACAATTCCTTCTAGTAAGAGTTGGCCTCTGTACAGACAAGCAACCATTACAAATAAAAAATTAGATTAAATAAATTAAATAAAACGAAATTTTGAGGTAATACAAGTATAGAAGCAGACGAAGTTGCTCAAACTTAAATTACGATTTTTATATATCTTTATAATAAAACAAATAGAACAAATAGATGTTTCGAAACCCAGCTATTGGTTTGGAAATGGTGTTGCTGCAGGATACGGTTGATGTGGAATAAAGGGCAAGCTGGGATCAAAACGAAGATATGGTGAAAAATTCAAATAAACCGAAAAATTTCTTATAATTTTTCTAGAATTCTGCTAGTACTTTGAAGTCATTATCTAGATTAGAACTATGGACAAGAGTCGGTATGAACACAAAAACAGGTAATGCACCGACATATAGCAACATTTTTACCGGAAAGTTCAGATTTGATTATTGAGAGGGAGGAGAAAGGCACTTGTTTATGATAGAAAAATTAATTATGGCATAATTTTAACCATAATTTTACTAAACAGGCATCTTTACAATGTAAAAGTGTAAATGTTCAAAGTGGGATAGCGGATCTGTGAAAGATAGGGACATTACTCTTCACTGGTAACAAATATAGTAAAAAGTAGAGAAAAGTTTTTTTGAACTCAACTAGCCGTACATGTACATTTCCCTGTATCACAAAAAGCTACATCAAAAAGGAAGCACTACATTACATGTATAATTTAATCAAAAGGAATAAAAAAAATAGAGAGATGGGAAATAAGGGGCTTTCAATTCTGTTATTCACTAGATAATATTCGACGCAAATAACTCTACTAGTGGACTTTGAAAAGTATTACTTGTATAAAGTACTGGCATTAATATTGAAATACTTTTAGAGTTGGTACAAAGGATTGGAATGGTTATAATTAGTTCAAACAAACTAATATGATCTTCAGCTTACAGAAAACCATTATCTCTGCCAGGAATGGAGAAAAAAAAATAAAGGAAGAGTATTGGAGAGGATGAAGAATGGGGAAGGAGGATTGAGAGGATATTCGTAGTTGAAGACATTTGAAATACATAGGACTCGTTTTGTTTTACCAGTATATTGGTCAAGCTAAGGCATTTATTATTATTAGTATTATTATTATTATTCAAAGAAGGGGAGGGCAAAACCCTACGCTATCCAAAGCCTCCCTAGGCCCATCTAGCTACCCCTAAAGAATAACAACAACTGGGTCTGGAACAAAAGTCCAGGCCCAGGATTTACCCATCTAAGTTTCACCACAAACCGAACAAATCGGACCAAAAGTTAAAAGGACATAGCTTAAGATCCTCTACCGATATCCTATTCCGGCCGAAGATCCTAAACCTAATCTCCTCACAGCCCAAACAATCCGTCATTAGATGCATGGGTGTTTCCTCCTCTCACAAACTCTACAAAAAAAGGGTTAGGCATGAGTCCCATTGTGGCTAAGGCATTTAGAACCCAACGAGAGTGGTTTATAAATGTCAAAGGGCCTTTTGGTTACTGCAGAAATTAAAATCACCAAAAAATAAATAAAATCACTATTAAATTGAAATAAAAGAGTAGCACGTAGGATGAATATTAAGTGAAATAAAATAGCCAATAAGGGAAATAGAATAGCCATTTTTCTTCAGGAATCTTCGCCTCTCTGCCATAACCCAGCCAATAAAATACAAACAACACAAACCGACACCCAAAACACTCATACAATGTACATAGGACCTGCAGAAATAGGTATGTAATTATCGCAGTTTATGGTTGGGTCCGCAGAGCTGGGAAGAAGCATCAATAGCGTGCTTTATTTTGTGTTCATTGGCCGGCTCTTTTAGCCGTTCACCCATATCATCAGGATGTCTTGTTAAACAATGCCAGAGTAAACTCGTTTTGCTCTGTGCTAGTCTATGTTGTCCCACTGTTTTTATCATAGACATCTTGATGATGAGGAAACGCCTGACCACAAAATGAAGCAACCTGATTCGGAAAATATCTCTGATGGTAACTATCGTATTTGGACCTGCAACGGTAACATATATGCGCAACTACTTGGATTTAGCGAACCCACAAGCAATGTTGACCTACATACAAACACATACACTACCGACCCTCTATAATCCCTGCACAAATATTTGACATCCATAGGATCCTCAATAGAACTGTAATAGAATCCAAAGAGAGGGATCTAAAGCATAGAGAGAGACACACACAAAAATTGAGAATCTCACTCACCACTTAGGCCAGACTAGAGTGGGAAACTCGGTACATATACAGCTGAGTTAGCCCTACAGGGAAGAGTCTTTCGACAGTCTTTCCATAGTTTATAAGCAACTACAACGCTTCAGCAACCTTTCTCTTTACACACTTCTAAATCTCTCAGAACCAATTTCTATATTCGTGTAAAGTCTTGGTAGTTTCTGTTATTTCCTGATTATACAGTGTTCAGCATTATTTCTAGGTTATTTCTTCTCTCAAACCCAATCCTCTCCTTCTCATACCCATTATAAGAACATTTAAGTAGCAGAAGATTTCGTTCTGTATACACCCATTTCCGCAATAGATATATATATCAAGTCAATCTAATTGTGAGAGGGGAAAGTGAATTGGAAAATTGTACAGAATGAAATATGTATTGTAAAAAAAATAAAAGATCTGTATTGAATTTAATAGGTGTATTCTTTACAAAACAAAAAAAGTCACAAAGGACATAAATCTCTCAGCTATTTGGAATCTTAATAATCCTACTATTTAAGTGGTAGATATTTCTTTATTAATTAGTATCAGTTAGAATTTTATTACTCATTACGTAACGATTATTTTTGTAATAAAAAAATTATTGACGGCTGATACGAATATTATCTTTCAATTTGTTAAGGTGCTAATTCGTTTCTTAAAAAATTCACTATTAATTTAATTAATAATGCCGTTAAATTGTTATAAAACTCCTAAAAATAAGTATTGTTTTATAGTAAAATAATTTATATGTTTTTTCCATGAAAAGTTTAACTTTGATAGAATAATAAATATAGAAAATCATTTGACAGAATGTAAATAAATTGGGTACAGCCTCCTCTATTTGACAAAAAGAACGTCTACGAACGGTTTCCATTAAACAATTTTATTTGTTCATCTTGAATCTAGTTCATCTTCAAAGCATGACAAACTACAAGAGAATTTCACATTAAATTTACACCAGTTAAGCCCCAAGCGTACTACTGTTGTTTTTTCCACCCTGGATATGTATGCATTGTTTTTTTTTTCATTTTTATTTTTTGCAAAACATCAGAAGTCATTATATCAAAGAAAATAGTGTTGAAAAGAGAGAGGACGTGGGAAATAGAGTACAGAATTTTCCTTTGAAAGTTTTCAAAGAAGTGGTTAACACTGCTCTATTCACAAAGGGTCTTAAAATAGCAGCAGCATTGCTTTTGACGTGACATAAAAATATATACCAAGATTTTTTTTTTTATACCTTTCTTTTTATCATTTTAAACATGTCTAAAGAATGGTTGTCAAAAAAAAAAAATTTGACAGAACATTTTGTGCTTCATCTACTCTTTATATAGCAGATGTGTTAAAAAATGTCCTTCTGACTTGATTTGTTGTTCCTACAAATTTATATTGATTAGATTCATAAAAATGAATGCAAATTGTTTTAGAATGGAAAAACTATGAGTGAAATCTAGTTTTTCTAACTGCATTTTTCTCTAGCCGCAGTAGGTGAAATTTCAATAACAAAAAATATATCTGGTATTTTATCCGTCGTAGCATGCATATTTATTTTCTTCCTGGCCTGTTTCGGATTTTCATCCATCGTCAGAGCAAGTTCATGTAGAGAGTTCACTTCAACGTAATGTTTCTGTTACTTGTTACTCACACTTGTTGGTTATGTTCAACCTTACAACAACATAACTTTATAACCTCCCCACATAATTATATACAACCAACAAGTGTGAGTAACAAGTAACAGAAACATTACGTTGAAGTGAACTCTCTACACGAACTTGGTGAATTTGCTCTGACGATGTATGAAAATCCCGAAACCGGCAGAGAAAAAAAATATGCATGCTACGGGATAAAATACAGATGTTATCCAGCATGGGGCCATCCACACATTTTTCAACACTTTATTTTTTTGAATCTTTAAATTTTTTCGGTAAACAACAGAATGATTTTATTTTAAGTGGTATCTAGGTAATGTATGGTGTGTATGCGTAGTTGGTTGTGTAGCACGAGCGGTCTTGTATAAAGGCTTGTAAGGTTTGAGGAAAAGATAGAAGTATAAAATATTAAGAACACACTGGTAGTTTAAATTTAAATATATTATCTTTAAGAGAAATTTAGTACTTTGAATATCACAAATAAAACTTATAATAAATTCTTATAACTCAATACTGGTATAGCTCTGATGCTTCCACCTTGATTTCTAGCACAAGTCTGTCTTTAAAATATCTCTTCTCTTTGTTTCTTCAATTCCTCCCCTTTGAGGAGAAGGGGTAGTACAATGCCATAATTGTTCTTGAACTGTACCAGTAACTGGACTTGTTATACCTGGGCTTGTCCTTTTGCAAGGGAATGTCAATCTTTTTCTTAATTTTGATTTATTTATAAATTAATATTATTTCGAAGTTTCTTGCATCCATTCCAATAGCCTGCTTCTTTTTGTGGTCATCGATCGGTTTCAAGAGTTCGCCCATCATCAGGATGGTTTTTGTCAAACAGTGTGATAACATAGATTTGCACAGAGCAAAAAGTATATCAACTAAATTTGCTCTGTGCAAATCTATGGTTATCACACTGTTTGACAAAAAACATCCTGATGATGGGCGAACGCCCGAAACCGGTCGATGACTACAAAAAGAAGAAGTAGGCTATCACGGAAAATATTTTTGATGGTTCTTAATATTCATTTGAATTATGTTATAGGAAAAAACATATTGAAATTCAGCACAGCTGGATTCTTTTTCTCCTTTCGATTTCGGACTTCGGACAAGTTTTTTTTTTTCCAAATCAATAATTTTAAAACAGATTTAACTGTCATTAATCTATTATAGATGTTTATTTATTTATTTGTTCTAAGAGCAGCGTACTATACAAAGTGGTTGGGCTGTACTACAAAAAATACATATGACACATAAATGTTAGAAAAAACTAGATAATCAGAAGTCAGGAAAATGAAAATTCAAAAATAAACTAAATTAAAAATGAAAATTGATCCAAAAACACTCACCATTTAACACAAATGATTTCAATTTCAATACCTCAGCAAAAAAAACAAAATTGAATAAATTTATAACATTTCTCTTGCTTGGTGGCTGTAGGATCAGAGGAAACTCAAAATATTGTAAATCCCTAACAATAGGAACATAAACAAACCGCTCTTAACGAAGACTATGCAGGACAGGAAATTAGAAAATGCTACAAATCCTCTTGTTCATGACGGCTACATAGGCTTAACTGTCACTAATCTATTAAAGGATGAATAATTTTAATGAATGATAAAAGAAGCCTAATGATATACAACTCCCTCAAAACGCTCTTAATAAATAATTTAATTAAACATGAAAGAACTTCTTCTATTAATAAATATTTCAAGTTTTTAAGAAAAATCGGTTTGAACTACTTTCGAGATTAATGAAAAAAAAAATGAAAAATATTACTTCTTTTAAACTAATTTTACCCAAAACTTTTCTACCATCGATCGTTCTTCTTGTGTAATGCAAACGGAATATCAAGTATGAGCTCAGTTAAAAGCTATCACTGAAAAACGATCTGGAGTAATATATATAGACTTAAATATGGGGGCAGCAAAGTATTGCTGGTAGAAATCGACAATAATCTTCTTGGTTGTTCAAAATTCTTTGCCATATTTTCAATGTTAGATATTAAAACTAACTAAACATAAGAACCAAAAAAATAAAATAACTATCAATATAAAAACAATAGTTATGTTTGGCCGTTGTTAATCAAACAAACAAAACTTACTTGGCTGTGGCCAATGAAGAAACTTTTTATTTTTAAACGTTTATTCGACATTTCGGACATCTTTGGTGTTCTTTCTCAGGAACTGTTAAGGACGAATCAATGTTAAGGATTCCGAAACGTCCGAAATTCACTTCAAAATTGAGGTGTCCAAAACGTCGAATAAACTTTTAAAAATAAAAAGTTTTCTTCTTTGGCCCCAACCAATTAAATATTTGCTTTTTTTAAAAAACTATCGTTTGCTATAAGTCTTAATCTGGCCCTCCATACATCAAATTTTATTGACTCGTTTACAGTGAATCCAAACTTCGAAATTCTAACCAATTTTTGAGTTTTACTTCTTAGAATAAATGTGTTGGAAACAGCTCCACCTAATAGGTTCTTTCGGAGATAATATTACAAAATGATTTACATTGTAAATTGTAATATCTATAGATGATCACTGAATTTTTACTTTCTCTTACATCAGTAAGAAGAAGCATTGCAATTGAATCCAAATTTTCGAAATTGAGTTAAAATACGAGGAAAATCAAACTTGGTATCAACACTATATCGAGAACTTGCCCCCACCACTTTATGGATTTTATGTTTTCCAGTTTTTCGCAAATTTCTCAAAAATAACCTCCAAGATTTTCTGTAAACTTATTTTGCTAATTGATATTCAAACAAACATGCTTTACACTTTATTTGATACATTTTCTCCAGAAAAAATTGATTTTTAAAGGAATCCTAGGGGAAACTAACTGCAACGTTAAGCTGGAAAGGAAGATCGATTAATTGAATGCAGCTTTATAGAATAATTTCTCGAAGTTTTTTAGCGAAAATTACGGCAACGATTTTCATTAAACCTTTGGATACTAAGTGTTATGATGATGATGATGATGATGATGATGATGATGATAATACTAATTAACTTGAAACATTTTTGGCCGAAAAAAAAATGATTTAGAAATGCGTTGAGGAATCTGTAAACATTAGATTTCATGTGTTATTGCGTTTTGATGTAGGTGCTGTCTTTTGGATTACAATGTAATCATATTTAAGTACATCCTGATGTGTCTGTAATATAATGGGTATGAAAAGGAGAGAATTGAGTTTGAGAGATAAAATAAACTGGAAATAATACTGTATAACGCTATATAATCAGAAAGTAACACAAAAGTGCCAAAGACTTTACTCATATATAGAAAATGGTAGCGAGAGATTTAGAGTTAGTGAAGAGAAACGTAGTATGAATATGTGGATGGATCCGCAATGCTGGATGTAATACTCGTAGCATCCAGTAGAGAGAAGGCACGCCCTCTCTGGTTAACAGGGACTACTCTCTGACTTAAGCAGGCTAGAGTGGGAGAACCTGTGTATATAAGCCAGGGGAATCTATCTAGAGGAATCTATCAGATTCAACCATACATCGCATCGTGTCATATCTCTATTCCCACCTTTTATTCTATCAGTTTCATTATAAAGTCCAGTGCAGTTAGCGTAAACTTATAGGTACATTATAACAGTGACTTCATATCTCGTTCATTCAATCAAACCTAATTTCTCTCCTCAACAACTCCATTATACTGGCAGCAGAGAGAAGACAGGCCCTACACTGGATGACATCTGGTATTTTATCCGTCGTAGCATGCATATTTACTTCCTTCCTGACCGGTTTCGGACTTTCATCCATCCGTCAGAGTAAATTCACCAAGTTCGTGTAGAGAGTTCACTTCAACGTAATATTTCTGTTGCATTCACACCTTTTGAACCAACAATCCGTCGTAGCATGCATATTTACTTCCTTCCTGACCGGTTTCGGACTTTCATCCATCCGTCAGAGTAAATTCACCAAGTTCGTGTAGAGAGTTCACTTCAACGTAATATTTCTGTTGCATTCACACCTTTTGAACCAACAAGGAAGGAAATAAATAAGCATGCTATGACGGATAAAATACCAGAAGAAACGTAGTAGTTGGGTTGCTGACGCATTGTAACTGCTGAATAACCTGTTGAAAGACTTTTCCATGTATGGCTAACGTAACTGTAATTAAAAAAAGCCTCCCAGTCTAGTCTGGCCTAAGTAGCGAATGAGACTTTCAATTTGTGTGTGTATGTGTCTCTCTCTGCTTTAGATCCCTCTCTTCGTATCCTATTACAGTACTATTGTAATAATATTAACCAATCTTTATTATATACCACTATACACTATTAAATATTAATTAATAATTCCAAATTTAAAGACAATTTAAAAATGATATAATTGTATCAAATCGTAAAATTATAGTAAAAGAAAAATCACATCGTGTTTCACAAATAATATTCTCACTAATTTTTCAAATAGTTTTCCAAAATTTAGAAATAAAATGTAAACTGAAAAATAATTTAAAATTAAATATTGGGAAAATCTATGAATAACAAATAAAACATACAATTTTGTATAAAAAAAAAAAACAAAAAAAAAAAACAATAAAAATTGGACAAAAACGAAGCAAAAACACAAAAACAAAAATAGATATTTAGAGAGAGTTGTATGTTTTAAAAATTCATGAGTTTCAACCTAATTATCTCGGCTCATTGTAATTCTAGAATTCTTTTATAATTAAAATGTAATGAATGAGATCTACATACTCATCACCCCATGGCCTCCAACAACCATCGTCCTACTATTCAACAATAACACTCAATACATTCCTCTATCCTTGAATCATATAATTATTTAAATATATTTAAACCACGTAAAAAAAAAAAAAAAAAAAAATGCATCAACCAGGAGGAGCAAAATTATAGAACTGATATTCACAGTTTATTAATTTGTTAATATGAGCAGGAAGTGATTACAATAAGCTAAAAATTTGGTAGGAAACACCCACACAACTTTCTCTTCCTCCTATTAGTACAATCACATATATAAAATGCCAAATTTTCTATAAACTTAAATTTCAAATATTTATTCTAACATAAATCTAGAGATCGTAATGGGTGGGGGGGGTTAAGTAGAGCGCACCAAAAACACTGAACCAATTGCAATAAAACGCAATTGCACTGAACCAATTTGAAATTTAACGCTATAAAATTCCGTACAAAACTCCAAAATCAATTTTAGGGTGGGGGATGTTTCTAAATAATCGTTTCCCACCCCTGTTCGGTAACTCGATCTGGTATACAGATGGATCCAAAACTCCGACTGGGGTCGGAGCTGGAGTCTACGGGGGCAGGCCTAAAGTTAAAATTAAGGCCAGCCTAGGGAAGTACGCCACGGTCTTTTAGGCTGAAGTCGTGGCGTTACAACTCTGCGCTAGGGAGATTATAAGGGAAAGGATAGTGGGTAGAAGAGTGGCCATATACTCCGACAGTCAGGCAGCCCTGAAGGCACTTTCCTCACACCAAATAGTCTCAAGACTGGTGTGGGACTGCCTACTTGCCCTCACCGAGGTGGGTACTCGGAATAAACTGACACTCGCCTGGGCACCGGGACATGCGGGGTTCCTGGGCAATGAGAGGGCGGATGCCCTAGCGAGGGAGGGCTCGCAGGATACCTTCATAGGCCTCGAACCCTTCTACGGCTTGTCCAGGAGCCTCATCCAAATTCCTATCAGGGGGTGGATAGAAGATCAGCGTCTGCGTTGATGGGAGGGAACACCTAGGCAGAGGCAGGCAAAGCTCTTCATTAAAAGACATTTGCCTAAATTTACCAAAGACCTACTGAGCTAGACCCGAAAGGATATAAGGTTAATTGTGGGTCTACTAACAGGGCAATGTAGGCTGAATAGACACATGCACCACCTACAACTTGCGGATAGTGCAGTATGCCGATTCTGCAAGGTAGAGGAGGAGACCCCGGCGCACATCCTTTGTGAGTGCGCCGGCCTGGCGAGGTTTAGGTTTCTTCAATTGGGGACGGGCAATCCCGAAGCTGAAAGCTTCATGATGGAGCCGCTCTCAGCTTTGCTAGGATTGATTAGGAGGGCAAAGCTGGGGGCTGTTCTGTAACTTAAGGGGATCCACAATAGACCTCAATTTGTAGGTCGCAGTGGTATGAGGCTCACCCCCCCTGCTTCTATTCTTCTAAATAATCGTTTTAGACATTTTCGAGATTATTCCAAAAAAACTCAAAAAATCTATTCTGTAAAATCACACTTTTGGTTAATCCGATTTTTCTTCAAATTCGGAATTCTAGCAACGTTTCTAGTGTATACTAATACTATATTAGTGGTAGAACCATATTATTGTATTAAGTACTACTTTCTAGGGAAGCATAAAGTTACATTCTCCCAGAACCCCGCTATAAATCAATAAGGATACATTTGTGTAGATAGTATAGGAAGTTTAAAGAAAAGAGTTGGAAATCGTTTCCGAGAAAGATCGCGAAAAACTGAAAAAATTAAAAAGTAGAGTCGCACTTCTGGTCCATGGGTATTGGCCGGTACTAGTATCTAAACGGAATTCAAGTTTAAACTTCCTACGACTTTTCTTGAGATAAAAAATTCTTAAGCATTCTTCTTGATTAGCATTACTGAATATGATTAGGTTGCGAGATTACTAGATAGCTACTCCAACTTTGTTTTATTTTTTGGATCTTTAATAATAGCGAGAAATGATGGTGAATGGTGTTGTAGTTGATATACACAAACTAATAACTCTCACAATTTGTATGGAACGAAATAGTGAGAAATGAGAAAAGAGTATAGACAGCATAAACGGGCCGAGCGATGAATGGTGATATGGGTGATATAGAATTGTAGCGTCGACAGTTAGACAACTTGCTGGTTCCCAAAAGTCGTTTAACTAGAACTTTCTGGCCCATAAAAGGGATATTGGAAGAAAGATGTGTGAAAATAATTGATTGCTTGTTGCATGCAGTTTCTTAGCAATTCTTTGGGATTTGTGTTGTAGATTCCTCAATACAAGTAAGCCTTCCCTCCGCCCGAATGATAATGGACTGTTCAATGTTGATTTAGAAGATTCACTAAAGCCCTGAAACCCTTTTATATGTGTTTTTTTAGAACTTCTAGAGGGATGCTTAGTTCTCAAAGCGTAGCTCATTCGTCCCTACTTAGAGATAATGACTAGTTCAAGTGCGGCTGCAACATGTAGTCTCCAGCGATTGTTGGTCATTGTGGCAAATTTCCTCAACCGAGGAGTTTTTATTCTATTTCAGATTGTAATAGGATCAGAAGAGGGGATCTAAAGCAGAGAGAGAGAGGGAGAGAGAGAGAGACACAAAATTGAGAATCTCACTCGCTACTAAGGCCAGACTAGAGTGGGACACTCCGTATATATATAGCCAAGCTAGCCCTACAGAGGACAGTCTACAACAGTCTTTAAAACAGTTTATATAGCAGTTAAAACGCGCCAGCAACCAATTACTACCCTTCTCTTTACTCAGTCTGAATCTCTAATTTGTATTTACGTGTAAAGTTCTGGAAGTTTTGTGTCTCTAGTTTATTATACAGTGTTCAGCATTCATTCTAGCTTATTTCTCACAATATAAAAGATTTTTAGAAAGAGAGAAATTAGTGAGGAAGGGTTTTTGAGAAATAAGCTGGAATGAATGCTGAATTCTGTATAATAAAGTAGAGACATAAAACTGCCAGGACTTTACACGTAAATAGAAATTAGGTAGCGAGAGATCTAGACTGATTAAAGAGAAGGGTACTAGTTGGTTGTTGACGCGTTGTAACTGCTGTATAAACTGTTCTAAAGACTGTTGCAAGACTGTTTTCTGTACGGCTAGCTTGGCTGGATATATAAGGAGACTCCAACTCTAGTCTGGCCTAAGTAGCGAGTGAAATTCTCTTCTGATCCTATTACACAGATCTATCAGTCTGAATCGAAATACTTTTTACTTATTTTTACCGGTGTTTCCCTAAGTTGGATTGCCGTCAGTCCTTGTGGTAATCCTTCTACTTCCTCATTATCTCAAATTTTTCTTTATCTCAGGCTATCATCAATTATTGATCTAAACATTTTTTAATGAAACACAACTTATGAATTTCAAACTAAAACTTCTTATCCACCAGCAGCATTTATGTAAATGTTATTCCATGAATCTCTTCAAACGTGCTATGAAATATTAATGACACAATTAAACTTAAAAATACAAAACAGCCAGCAAGAAATGTTATCTAAAAAACAAAAACAAAAATAACGAAGCTGTCGCAATTAATTACTTACTACAAGAGGATAATAAATGCGAGGATAGATAAAAGTGCTCGTTAGCGTAAATTTCGGAGTTAAAATGATGTAAACAATTATACTGAAAATAATTGTATGACATTCAGAGTGTTTTTGTGTGTGTTTTTTTTTTAATAACGTTAAAATTAACTTGTAATATATACAAAGGAGAGAAAAATATTGCAAAATATAGAAAGACTAGCGAAACTGTTTCATTAATTCTCAATTTTTATTTTAGGTATCCTTTTGATCGTATTTAGCTTATAAAACTGAAATAACTTCGTTTATTTAATTAAGCCCAAGTTACAGTTCATAACTTCAAATAGCTTTGGACCAGTAGATGACGAAGTTTTTACTTTTTAATTGAACTTTTAATAATTATGTACTATTTTCTAACTTCAACTGATAAATTTACTTATGGTACTTCAAAGAATAATCAATATTTAATGTCATTATTCATTCTAAACGTGTAATAAAATAGTGTATCATTGGGTTAAGCTTAGCCATAATGCTCTGCTACAAAACTTAGTGCAGTACACTAAGAGAATGCGGCTCTTTTGAGAAAGTCTGATCCTCCCTGTAAATGAGAGCACTACCCTAGATAACCACTCCATCCCATAAGTTTCTTAATTCTATTGGCAAGATTTAGTACAGCAGTATCTTTTTAGGGAATTTCCTACGATCCAGAGGAACCGTATAAGCTACAATATTTGCTTTTCGGATGATCATGTCCAAATTGTTGAATCGACCGCCCAATCTTTGGTGACCACCATCAACTTACTCCGGTGGTTTTCAAGAGTAAATGACTCAGTCTGCACTTGTAATAAGTGGACGTCCCGCATCAAAATTACCGAGTTTTTGAAAAAAAAAAACAGCTGGCTGCTGAGGAACTGATGACTGATCATCGTGCCGATTCAGAAATCGGTTTTGAAACAAGATCACATGTTAGTGGATGATCTTCTCGCTTCAGCTAAAAAAGTCAGCAATAATCTGAAGTCGGCAAGTGTCCCCCGGCGAAAAGATCACGTTAGTAATTTACTGAAGGGCAGTACTTCGAATTGAATAATGTCATTGAAAAAGATATCAGTCTTGGAGAATTAGATTACCGGTAGATAGCGTTGCATTTGCGACAAAGGCCCAATTCCACCGTCTTTCGAGAGAGTGCGGCGGCTAAATTCTGCTGGGAATACCCAACGTACCTCTTTTCTTTCATCACCTGTGCCCCTGTTGACGCTTCATGAGAAGAACATAGTATCCAGTTCGTGAGTCCCACAGCGGAGAAGTGTGGATGATAATTAATATACTAATTCTGTTTATTAATATAAATAACTATATATTCATTTTAAGAAATAATTACAAATTTATTGTATGAAAAAAGTAAATATATCAGTCAAATAAATTGGGTTTATGAATTCACTTTCCGCCTAAGAGATAACAAGACAGGATTTTTTAAGGCGTCTGGACGAATTATCCATTAGAATCTGCGGTACGAGAGGTACACTGAGAGAATTATGGGAAGCGGATAAAGGTTCGTATGTGGTTTTATATATGGAGGATTTATGAGGATCTTACAGTTATGGATTATCATGGTGGATATAAACTAGGAAAATTTACTGAGTTTCTAAGGATTTTGGATGTATATATGACTTGTTAAAACCCCCACAGAGCAACTTCTATAAGAAGAAAATCGTCAAAATATATGAAGCCGTTCTTGAGAAAATCATAGAAAAGAGACAAAAAAAATCTTAAAGTTCGATAATTTAATATTGTGATCAAAACATTTGCGTCGAATCGTTTCTAAATAAGAGTTTAACGAATTCCTTCTAACGAATCCCTTTACATAAAAATAGTTTAACATCAAAATGAAAGAAATTACATGCATACAACACTAATCATTCTACTCGCATAATAATTGTCGTACAGAAACTGGTCAATCTAGAAATAGTGAATACAGCAGTTTTATAAAAAATAACATCAAACTGTTAATGTAAACTCAAAAAACAGAATGGAGAAATTCTTTTCAACAAAGATACTGGGTGCTGAGTAATCATCAAATATGAAGCGACGCTATTCTATTACATGGTCACCCAAAAGTTCTGATACGAAGTTTTTATAGGACTTTAAATTCTTAACTTTTGGCTAATAATGTAAACACAATTAATCCCATTTATATAAACAAAAACATGATGTTTGAGGGGACACTTTGGAACTAATTCAGGTAAATTTCAACACCTTTTCTAGGCAATTTAAAATTAAAAATATGTGTGCTGAAAATATTCATTTTAGACCATTTTAGACATATCATGCTGTATGAGTTTGGGTAGGGTTCAAATGTGTCGATTACACTGAAAAATATGCGAGCGGGTTAATTCTCCTTCAGAAATTACAGTGAAACGGTTGTTTGCAAAAATTTAGATAAGGAGATTGTGACTAGGAAGAGCAGCCGAGATCTGGTCGCGGATCATCGAGGTCGATGATGTGTTTGTTCAAGATTTGATCATTGAATATCTTCGAATAACAAACTCAGAGGCTCACTAGACGGCTATGCTGTGACATATGAACAGCATTTCGTCATGTTGAAAAGTAAAAATGTTGGGATATGTTTCCAAGCTTCATGTTTGGGTGCCACACCTTCTAGGCGAAGAAAACAAAATGTTCCGGATCGCTGCTTGCTGTACAGTATTAGGCCCGGTGCACACATCCGTTTTTTAAACGTACGGCACCGGAATTGCGGTGTGGGATACACATGAGTCTTGCGATACTGCACACATACATCCGGCAACGCTGCGTGACCGCACGGCCAAGTTGCGTGCATTTTCTGCCGTAGTTTCCCGAGGCACCGCAACCGCAACTCCGTTCTCTCAGAGGCTTGTTGTTTGTTGAACAGTGCATACGTCCGGTGATCTGCCGCAATCGCAAATGGCCGAGTCTCAAGAGTTTGATATAGAATTGTTTATTGGTGGAGTGAAGAAGTATCCTGAAATATGGAATGTAGCTGCAGAAGAATACCATGACCGGATCAAGAAGAGAGGTGCATGGATAAACATTTGTCGGGCATTTTGTGAAGGATTCGACGAGAATGGCGACATAGAGAAAAATGAAATATGTAAGTAAAATTTTCTCATTTCCATGTTTATTGTTTAATGCAAGTATAATGCTATAATACATGAGATATTTTATTCATAACATTAGTAAATGGATGTATCCAATATCGCCTCTTCTGTTTCAAGATATATTCCTTATATACAAGGTAAGCAAATACCACGCGTTTTCTGTGATGTACGTCCATCTTTGTTGGCGGCAGAAACCATAGTGCCGTCAATTCACGAAATAGTGTGCATTGAGTTTTGCGTCGCCGCAACGGTAACGTAACGGCATCCTACCGCATGTGTGCATCTGGCCTTAGAGAGGCAAAAACGTGATCAATTTTTGGATCGCCTGATTACAAGAGATGAAAAATGGATTCAATACAACAATATATTGAGATCAAGAAGCTGTTCAGTAGGAAGTGGATCTTGCCAATCGACGTCAAAACCTGGTCATGCATCCTAAAAAAGTTTTGTGTCAATTTGAAGTGACTGTCAAACTGTTATCTTCTATGAACTGTTTCGCAACAATGAAACCACTAATTCAATTAAATATTGTCGTCATTTAGATGAACTGAAATCGTCCAGTCAAAAATGAAGCCAATTGAAAAGGAGATTGTTTTGAAGCATGATAATACCAGACCTCACTCACCTCATCTTGGCAAACTAGGGAGAAATTCAAAAAGGTTAACTGGAACCTCCATATTTATCCACCGTATTGCGCTTATCACGTTCCATCAGATTTTCATCTGTTTCGCTCATTACAAAATCATTTAAACGGAAAATTATCCCTATCTGAAAGATCAGTAGAAAAAATATAGTTTTTTTTTATTTTAAGAAAAATCTTCAGATTTTTTTTTTTAAGGGAATCCAGACCTTGCTAGATCGTTGGGATTAAGGTCGGGATAAACTGAAAACAAAAGAAACGAAAGAAAACGAAAGAGTAAATAAATGTTTATATTATAGTAGAGAATTTTTATTTCACCTAATGTCACTGTATCTGAATTTACGCAATGACCCTATAAAAGAAAATTATTCAAATATTACGAGCGCTTACAAGGAGAAATCCTTCTGAATATATTCCAAGGAGATGTGTAAACTAATATACGTAATATGGCTTTTAGGACAAGTTATTTCAAAGTTAAAATGGATTATAGACTATGCTAAAAGATGAAATGTACCCATGAGATCACACTATATCCAACACTAAAATACAACAATATTATCTCTGTTAATTTCTAATAAAAATTTATATGTTATCCCAGAAAACTTGTATACATTGCAAACTAAAGTAGATACATTAATTACATTTATACTGAATGAATACATTAATTTAAAGCAAATCTTTGGAACCTTTTAATGTATTGCAAAAACGATTTGCAAAAAAATTTTTTAAAAACATCACATAATTATTATCCTATTTATTATCTTTAGAAAAGAGCTTTCTCTGTTTCATGTTGGATACGCTGAGCGTGTTCTATACCCCCTTCTGGAACAGCTTCTCCTACCTTTCAGTTCTAGTGGCTACCCCACCAGCCAGTCTGCCTTTATTTATTTCTTCTCTCACTAATCTATATTGGTTCATGTAATAGCATTTTACGATTCTATCACGTCTCAGTGTTTCCCTTAAGCAAACATCCAATCCTCCAAGGATTAGAATAGACTTTTATGTGTCCTGATTAAAACCATGTTTGATGGTGATAAGAGGGGCTAAAAAAAAAAACACGGCGATCTAAAAGATGTATTGAAGATCCCCCTGCGCGTCAAAGTTGGTACATACAATTCAATCATTTGTAAACTGTTGGATTATATAGACAAGAGCGTTTGTATGGGTAATAATCGAGAGAGTTTGCCTGTAAATATGCTAAGCCCATTTAGTTATACACAAAACCAACTACTTCTGCTGGAACAATGTATGAAATGTATGTTGCGGGGATTCACAGGATACGATAAAATCCTGACAAAATTGCAAAAAAAAAAAAAAAAAAAAGAAAGAAATACCATTTGATTATTTCCTTTGTGTCCTTGACATCAAGGATCTGACAAGGAAAATACTTTTTAAAGTACTGGAGAATCTTCTTGGACCAGCTAAATTGTCAATACACACTCACAAACTAGTAAAATCAATCGCCTTTATACCGTAATAGAATCTAAAATTTAAAGATTCAACGTTGCTTCGTTTTTTTTCTAGATAGCAAAAATTTAAATTATATTCTGACAAAAAGACTAAGCAATATTGAATTAAAAAATTTTAATTAAATGTTAAAGATATAAATTTTTATTTAAAATTCAAGAAAAAAAAAATATATATTATATAAAAATGGAGATGACACTAAAAAAAGTACTCTTCTTTTTGGAGACAGAAATAACTACATACAAATTTCTAGAAGGTGAATAAAATAGGATGTATTTCTTTTCAAATATTCATCTGAAGCCATTACCCGAGGGGGAAGACTATATTCTTCATATATTTTCTTTTTTAAGATTGAAGTGACAAAATATTAAACTTACAAAATAAAAAAACCAGCAATTGGAGGAGAAAGTTAAAATAATAATAATAATAAAAATATTATTTAGAGTAATTTCAACAGAATTGTGTAAAGTAACTTTTCAGTATATAGATTTTATAGAATAATTAGGTTATTAATTAATGCGAGATAATAGAAGGCGGTTCTTCTAAAAAGTAGTAACGAACCAAATAACAAAGATATGCAAAATATTAGGTAATAATTTAGCTAGGTTCGGCGATTAATTTTTAAGATTATTCTAATAAAAACCTTACAACAAAGAGAAATATATAATAATAAAAGAAGAGCAGTGCAGTAATTGCTAAACAAAGTGTATGCCTTGGTAAAACCGTTCAAGTATTTGTGTGGTTGTGAATTATTCACATGAAATTCAGGAAACCTTTCATTCTTATATACAGTGCTAACAGTCTTAAAGCAAAGCAATTTGGTAAGCTGAAAAATCTATATATTTCTCAACAATTTAGTAAAGGAAAAACTATTAATGTTCTAAGAAAAAAAAAAATCAAGAGTAATTAATCACTTGCAAGCAAGCTATTTCCATTTAGTATCCCTTTTATTTTGAAAATTCAGTAGCGCGAAATGAAAACGCCTTTTATTTTCAACAACTTTCGGAGAAAGTTTGTGTCCAAGCATCGTGTGAAAGATTCACACGTCTTTCTGCAGTTTTACAATTTTCACAATTAAAAAAGTAAAGTAATGCCTATTTTTTCAGGCGGGCTTAACGTCCAACTACCAAATTAGGTGTCGTGGACGGGGGCGGAAGCACCTATTAACATTTTTAAACAAATATAAAATTTAGTTATACGCTGGACTCGAACTGGGGTCCTCCCACTTACAAGTCCATGCTCATAACCAATACACCAATACCCGCCCCAATTTTCACAATTATAAATGACAAATTTGTTCGTGAATTTTTATCGGAATTTTTATTAAATGTATAGTTCTTTTAACTGTAGTGAGTAGTGGAACAGTAATTGTAACGTTGACAAATCAATATAAACGAAGAGTTAAATATGAGCTCATCCAGTAACGCCATCAAAATCAATTCCCCTTGCCCCCCCCCCAAGGAAAAACTTTCAAATAAAAATTATAGATCTTTGTATGTGTAGTTGATATATAAGTTTAAAGAAAATCATTGGAGCTATTTCGGAAAAAAAACGCAAAAAAGTGGAAAAAACATGTAGTAAAGTGGTACTTCCGGTTGAGAAATTTTGACAGATGACCTACTGTCAGATCCCAGGGTGATACCTTAACGGAATATCAAGCTTGAACTTTCTACGATTTTTTGTTTTTGAGCTATGCTATTCACATCATACACACACACACACACACACACACACACAGACCATTTGCTAAAAACCATCTTTTTGGACTCAGTGGACCTCAAAACGGATATTTCCGGTGAAAAACTCGCTATTGAAAATTTGACACGATTACAATACTTCATCTTACTAGCAACAGTAAGAGAAAGTAATATATGTGCGTAATATATGTGTGTCCCAAATTTTAGGAAAAACTTGGAAACTGTTTTCTAAAAAAATCGGGGAACATGGGAAAAAAAATTAAACCATTCTGATAATTCATATTTTCTGTTAAATGATTTTCTTCACATTTAATTTTTTATTATTATATATTAACAGATTTAAATCTCCTTAGTACCATACAGTTAACAAGAACCAGACAGCAATTCTGAATTAGCACTTTAAAGTGACCTAAATGGAACTTCAAGCCATTAAAAATCAATTTTCCTATAAAATAGGATGATAGGGTGTGTCAAATAAGCATGATAGACTTATATGGGTGATAGTGTGCGAGAGAGAGCAAAGTGGGTTAAAAAAGTATTTCCGATATTTAAGGATTTTGACCACAAAACTATGGTAGAACTTGAATCAAATATCACGCTTACTACGATTTTTCGTTTTACAGATTTTTTTTTTTATAAACGAACTTTCAGAAACACTCTCACACGTCTTGAAAAAGAGAAACCGCACATCATCCACTAATTTTTTTTTTTTTTACCTAAGGGACCTGAAACTCGGTGAACACATTCGAAAATTTCATACGATCTATAATAATTCAATTCCTCATATAGCAGTAAAAAAATTTTTAAAAAAAACTTACACAACACTAAATTATTGACAAATTTCTATTTTACAACTTTATTTGCCATATTAACATGATATTAATATTAAAGAAAGCTTGGAGCAATGATTCAAGGGTTCCACTATCTTGTGACGTTTAATAATACTACTCGTAGTTGTTAGTTCTATCGAAAAATATCCTAAAAATACAGATTTTCAATAAAGAATTTTGTTGAAGTATTCAAAATTATAGCCAACATTATAGTCATAACTGTATAAGAAACTAAGTACCAAATTCTAATGAACATACAAAAAAAAAAACAGAAGGAATATTCATCATTACATTGCATAAAATGTGAAAATGAATATTAAAAATGAACTCTTAAAAAAATTATGTTTGAATAATTGTAAAAGATCAAATTTTGCAAAAAACTTTGCTGCGTTTAGGTAGGCCATTCTCATTAGAGATAGCTTTGGACCTAGTTGATTGAGATGAAAAAAGATTTTGAACAATATAATATTCATTAGATATTTTTAATAAATTCAGGTAGTTAACAACCTTATTTCTCTGTAAAGTTGGACTGAAATTTGGACATAGTATGTGTCCAATTACTGAGGGATCCAACGAGTAGTACTTCACAAAGACGAAGCAGTAGACTAGAAATAGTCCAAGTACGGAAATCTATGATGGTAACACAGATAGAGGTGTTCTATCTATGTCCAAATAATAGAGGGTTAACTTTACCTTTCACTCTTTGTTACAACCATTCTGGGTAACGTAACAAGCAATGGAAGGGGGGGCTGTGAGAGATAGATTCTCACATGCAGGAAAGTGCATGAATGAAGCAGCTTTTGGGAGTGTACAAGTAAATGGGTATTAGAGTGAGATATCCGTGTGAGTTGTTAGGAGGTGGTTACCATGGAAACAAGTTCCAAAGTTCCGCACTGCTGCTACATCCCACCCTACAGTGCCCTCCTGCCCAGTGTTCAATACCTCAGTCGCAAGCGGTCCACGTACTACTGACGGACCAACCAATATTCAACTCATTCACATTGAACCATTCTTATTTGTTTGGCCTTACATATAATAATTATAATTTTAATAAACAGTTTTAAATAGTTCCCTTTATTATTACTTTTTTTCAAATTATTCTTTCCTTTTTTTTAATTATTTTACATTGTTGATCTTTCTTCTTCTTTTTGAAGAACCTTCTTGCCATTTACTTTTCTATTTCTATTTTTATGACAACTATTAATGAATTAAGATTTCAGATCAACATTAAGACGAATAATAATATTTTCATTTTTCAGTGGCAATTTGCATAAAATTACAAATAACAAATTAAGTACGCTTTTAACTATCTAGTATTATTATGGTTCTTTATTTGCCGTTAGAGTATATATTGTTAAAATTCGAATAATATCTATTTCTATGGAAGTAGTTACAAATCTCAACGACATCTCAAGGTGCTTGACAAGATATTTTGGTCCACAGCTCATTGGAGTCAAAAGAGACCTCAAATATAATCTCCAACAGTTTAAAAAGCATTAGTAAATAATTTATTTATATTAGTTTAAAATTATTTGTTGGGTGGCAATCGAAAACGTCCTGGGCCACATACCGTCCGCGGCCGCGGTTTGGACTCCCCTGGGATAGATTAATACGTACACACAAAACATTTCTTTAACAAACTTGATAATTCATTTTATTATTAGTAAATTTCATAAATATTCATAGTATTGTTTTATGTTTGACCAATTTAAAGTAAATTATGTATATTACATAATACTAATAAGCTTAGTATTCAAGCCTTCTCTCTTCAATTGTCTACTAGAAGAAGTATTCAGGAATTTGAACTGGAATAGTAGTAGGATGGTCTATATGTGAATGGGAAAAGACTGACTAACATTAGATTTGCGGATGATGTCATTCTTTTTGCAGAGTCACCAAACATGCTTGAAAGAATGATAAATGAACTAGTTTAGCTGGACTAAATTTAAATGTCAGTAAAACAATGCTGTTTACGAATGGTCCCAGATATTAGAGGTTAAAGTCAATGGTGTGCCATTATCCTGGGCGAACGAAGTCATCGTATTTAGGTCAGACGGTTTGTTTCCAAGATAGATCTAAAAAGGAAATTGATAGAAGTATAATTCTCGCCTGGAAGTTCTGGTCCTTAAAATTCATTTTAAAAAATAAAAATATTAGTGAAGTAAAGAAAGGGCAAATTTTGGATAGTTGTGTGGTACCGTGCTTAACGTATGGTTCACAGACATGGACCCTAACAAAGAAGGATATGCAAAGATTAAAAACTACTCAAAGAGCAATGGAACGTAGTATATTGGGCATTAAACGTAAAGATCGTATCAGGTGTGAAGCTATAAGGAGGAGAACCAATGTGAAAGATATTGAGGTTAAGATTAAAAAAGCATATTGGCAGTGGGCTGGACACCTGGCTAGAACTAATGATAACAGGTGGTGTAAATTAGTTACCTTATGGAAACCTTATTTCAGTCGAAGGAAAAGAGGGCGACAGAAGAAAAGATGGACGGATGAGTTGGTGAAACATGCAGGTTCATCATGCATTAAAAAAGCACAAGACAGGGAAGAATGGAACAGAATGTGAGAGGCCTATGCTCTGTTAGGGCTTGGTCTTAGTGAACAGTGATGGTTGTATGCATTTCTATGATAATTAGTGAACTATAGAGGACTGATAATTTAAATTCTTATGAATTGATTTAGTTAAATTTCTTTTTTTTTATAGTTTGTGAAGATGATGTGTTTTGTTTTATGTTCTGTATATATTGCTGTAATCTAAAACCAAATAAAGGCTATTATTATTATTATTATACTACATAATAAAAGTAATAATTTGCAAAGTTTATCCTATATAATAAACACTATTACAATAATTAATGCATTTTATAAAAATAACTTTTGTTCATTTCCCAACTACAAAACAATTTCTATTACGCAAACTTACTTTTCTGTTTAGGTTTATGAAAAAGTTTGTTAACAAAGTTGTCTCTGTCTTTTTTTTTTTAATACAAAGTTTTATAAGGGGAAGTTGTGTCATAATTAGGAGATTTTTTTGTTATGTCAGACCAGGATATGGTAGGAAAGAATTTAAACTTGGGTTACTTTACTGTTTAGCTGTATAAAATAAGACAGAATCTTTTTAAATTAGAGATCCAAGTTATTTTAAACAATTATTAAGTCTGGATTCCTAGAGAACTGTAACAATTACTTGCTGGGATTTTAGTGGAGCCACAATCAATTAAATCTGGATGATCTGCTTTAATATTGAATGTAAGATTAAGAACGAGATTTGTAAACTCCTAACAGTAACGTTCAGTTTGATCATATATGCACATTTTAATAAAGGGACGAATTTCAAGAAGATATAGGTAAGTCATTGTGGTTGCGGGTGCGCAATAGTGGAAACCATAGACAAAACAGGGTGATGATCACAAAATGAATCAGGCTATTAACGAAAAAAAAAGTTTCTTAATAAACAAGTGGTAACTGGATTTCGAGTAGGAACAAATCATTTCTTTTACTAATTTCATCTCTATATTTAAAGCTTACTATAATGGGTTTGATGAAGGAAAGAAATGGTTTGGTATGAATGAAAAACTAGATATGGCTGAACACTGTATAATGTTAAAAGTGACACTGACTACCTGGACTTTACACTAAAATGGTAGAGTTTTGTAGGAGTGGTAAAGAGTAAGATAAATGTCGCTGTGACTGGCGAGTGAATTCTGTTGTACATCTATCTCCTGTCGCTGTATTTATGCAGTTTCTCTCACTCTAGTCTGAGAGAGTGGTCCTGTCAAAAATGATAGGACCTCTCTTTATCTGATATGGATCCTCTCTTAGTTTCTCCCACTCTAGTCCGAGAGAGTGGTCCTGTCATTTTTGTCTCTCTTTCTCTGCTATGGATCCTCTCTTTGGATACAATTACGCCACAAAGCTATATTTTTAGAATTGCAACAAATAATTAACTATTTTGTAATCAAGATTTCTTTTTAATTTTTCTTATTTACTCGTTTACTCTCTTACTCTTTCAATCAGAGAGTGAATGGGCCAGAGTTTTGAAACTGAATTCTCTATAGAAATACATACTTTGAGGATTTTTGGTTATGAAAAATATTTTTGTAATGATTGTATTGTGTGTGCTTACATGAACAGCTTAACTAAAAAAAAAAAAAAAAATGAATAACAGCAGAAAAATCAATGTTGGATTTCGCATGAACAGTGGTTATCATAAACAAAACGGATTAAAAGAAAGTAGTAATTTATTAATTTTTGTTTTAGTTTTCCATGAATACCTCGAAAATCATTTTCCGTTTTTTTTTCTTTTCTTATTTTCCGGTTGTATACCACGATTACTGTCACTTATATTTGATTTTTCCAAGGAAGAGGTTTTCTAGGAAGCTATGTCTACAGGAGAATCTAATGAGGTTTCCCTGTAAAATACCTTTGAATCCTTGTACATTTCTTTGTATGAATCGATTAAAATTACTTGACCCTAAACTATAAGCGACTTTCTACGAAAGATTACGAAAAATCACGGTATATTAACTTTTAAAATACTGATGAGGGAAGGTAAAAAGGTTGGATGGTAGAAAAAATGGGCTATAAAACGAAATCCATGGCAACCAGAAGATCTATTATAGCCTCCGTTGTATGTGAATGTTGGTATAGAGCATGTAGTCGCCTGTCAAATGTGCAATTTGTCTGTTAGTGGGTGTGTGTGTGAAATGGTGGTCGAGAGGACGGGAGATTATCTTCGCTCTTTACAACAAGAACAATGTTAAAAAAAATCTTGGTGTGAAACACACACACACACATATGATGTGAAATAGAATGTACAAGTGAGAATATTTTGTACTATAGGGTTATTGCAAAAGTTCTGATACGGTGACATGATTAGGTGAGATAAAAATTCTCTAATGTAAAAAAATCTATTGATTCTTCAGATGTGAATAATTTTCCATTTCAATGATTTTGTAACAGATGAAAATCTGATGAAGCAAAATTATAGGAATAAGGAGGATGAATAAGGACGTTCCAGTTAAACCTTTTGAATTTCTCTCTAGTTTGTCAAGATATGTGAGGTCTGGCATTATGGAGCTGCAAAACAAGCTCTTTTAGATTGGCTAAAGCAAGTCTTCTTCTTTGAATGGCCGACTTCCTTTCATCTAATTGATGAAAATATTTAAAAGAATTAATGGTTTCATTGTTGCGAAGTAGTTTATAGAAGATAACACCCGGACAATCTCACCAAATTGATAGCAAAACTTATTTAGGTGCAAAACAGGCTTTGAAGTCGATTGACCTAAGTACTGGCCTCAGATAATGACCAGTTTCTTGACTTCAATACACTGCTACATTGAATCCATTTTTTCAGCTCCCGTAACCAGACGATCCAAAAATAGATCATGACTTTGTCTCTCTAGCAGTGTCTGAGGCGACTAGGGACATTTTATTTTCTTCGATTAGAAGATGCGTGGCCCCAAAAATGAAGCTTGGAAACATTACAACTTTTTGTATGTGACGAAATGCTGTTGATCTGCCATAGCTTCTTAGCTTTCTAGTGATCTCTTGATTTGTTACTGGAGGATTTTCGGTCTTCCAAGTAGCAATTTCCTTGCCTAAATTTCATCATTCACTGTAATTTCTCATGGAGAATCACCCCTGTAAATATTCGCGTATAGTGAGCACATTTGAAACCTTCCAAAACTTATACGGCATAACATATCTAAAAATCCACGTTTTTAATTTCAAATCAAATAGCAAAGATGTTGAAATTCAACTGTATTAGTTCCAAAGTGCCCCCTCTGATATCATGTTTTTGTTTTATGACTGGGATTAATTGTGTTTACATGATTAGTAACACATCTTTTTCTTTCATCTTTTTTTGAGACTCTTGTACCTTTCAGCGTCGAGCCAAATATCATGCCTCCAACCATCCATTCCATCGATTTCTATCCTGTGCCATTCTTTTCATGGGCGCAATTGATTATCCTCTTCTTACATCTAGGGGCTCAATATATTTAAGATATCCCATCCTCGGCCTTCGTCTGGGCTGTTTACCTGCAGTTCTATTTCCATCATACATCTCATCCTACTATCTTCTTCTCTTCTGCAAACGTTCCCAAGTCACTTCAGCTGGCGCGTCTTCATCTTTTCACTAGGAATTCAATTTCTAGGCTACTTCTTATTCTTTCAGCTTGTCTCGCATTAAACGTTAAGGGTTTAAAGTGCTATTAAAACTTCGTATCAGGCTTTTACAATGACCTTACAGATAATAGTTGTCTGGATATCAAAGCTTACTTTTTTTCCCAGGAGTTCCGCTTTTCAGTGGGTTTCCTTGACCTAAATATTTTGAATTGCCTTTTCCCATACCTCTCTATTCTTTGACAAATTTCCCTGGAGACCATGGCCCATCAAGTTCTCCTCTATTCCATCCTGCCAACTTCTACGAGGTCTTCCTCGGCCCCTTCTTCCTCCGATTTGCCAATCGTAGACGCCTTTTGGTAATCATTCCTGTGACATTCTTTTTAGTGCCCGAACCATAAGAGTTTTTTTTTCTATTTCTTGTAATATATTCTTTTTTACTTCCATCACTTCCTTAATCTGGGAGTTCCTTATTCTTTCCATTCTGGAAATTCTTGCTCCCCGTCTCCAGAAGTCCATTTCAGTCAACAGTTTTTTTTTTTTAAACTTTTCTTTATGGTCCATATCTCTGACCCATATAGAGGTCATTACGCTGAGCACAATCGCTTTAAAAATATTCTGTTTCGTTTTCGCCAGGATGTTCCTGCTCTTACTTACAAGCTTATTTACAAAGCTTACTTGCAATGCTAAATAGTTATCTACAAACAAAACAATAGAAAATAAATAAATACTATTAGCTAGCATAAATGCAAGTGGAAACATTATAAGCAGAATAAATATTTATAATAATGTAAATCAAAAATCAAGAAACATGAGGTGTATGTATGTATATATTAAATTTAACAGTATTCATATATATTATTACAAAACAACACCATTCTATGTGGAAGGGGGACTATATACAACATAATATTTTATATATAAAATATAATACCGCACACACAAACAAACAAGATGTTCTATACTAGATGTGATGATGTTGCTACCATATAATAAATTCAAATATTATTCAAATAAATATTTATTTAATGCCCTTAATTTTGATCCTTTATTATATCTAACACAAGAGAGCTAACCTGATATATAGAGTTATGGAATAATTTATATAGAAATATTATTAACATAAAATTTTCTATTTAACTGCATTTTTATGGGCCAAAAAACAATAATAAAAAAATTTGTATAACAGTACAGATGTCGTTGTAGTAGCTAACATATATTAGGAACTTCTCGTCGGTTTAAAGAAAAACAAAACATTATACCATTTATTGTTATCAAAACTATCATAAGATCTAACTGAATAAACTTCTAATCTTTTCACTAAACTTGAGAAGCACTTAATATTGTATAGAACCCCTACAGTGTAATAAAATGGCAATTTAGAGGGTGGTCTAACGTCACCGCATTCTCAAAATATCCTACAATCAATTTTCAAATAAAAATATATAAAATGGGAATGTTTTATATATTGAGCGCCAGGATAGCTGAATGGTTAGAGGCGCGGACCGCAAAGCTGAGGTGAACTGTGGTGGTTGGTAGTGGGTTCGATTTTCGGTATTGGCCTTGGAGTTTTTTCATATTAATATGTACTATATACGAGGGCCATTCAGTAAGTAACGAGACAAGTCGCTGTAGCAAGAAACGGTTTGTTTAATCAATACAACAGTTTCAGTGCGTCAAGTTGGCATCCTTCTACTTAGTTTCTCATCAGCACTTCGAGAGTATTTGGTAAGCATAACCTCAGATATGTTCACTTAACAATGGCGAGTCCGGTCGAGCATTGCACCTCGGAAGAACAACGCTCAGTGATTAGATTTTTAGTTACAGAGAATATCAAAGGTAGTGAAATCCACGAAGGAATGTTGAAAGTGTACGGAAATAATTGTTTGAATCGTTCGAACGTTTACAATTGGGTAGAACAGTTTACAAGAGGCCGTGTAAGTTTCTGTGATGAGTAACGAAGTGGACGTCCGGTTGAAGTTGCAACTTCTTCCCTCGAATCTCGCACTGACGCGTTAATTCAGCACAACAGGCGTATTACTGTTGAACTGATAGCTAAAGAAGTGCAAACGAGTATTGGAACTTCCATAACATTATTCAGAATAAGCTGCAGAAGAGAAAACTTGTGCGAGATGGGCTGGGCTCCAAGATAACTTACGGACGCCCACAAAGAAACAAGGTTCCAAATCAGTCAACAGTTGAAAGAACGATGTTTAATTGAAAAAGAAGTTTTCGGTAGAATTTTAACATGTGATGAAACATGTATAGACCATTTGGAGCCGCAGTCTAAGCATCTTGAGTGGAAGCAAGCGGGTTCTCCCACTCGAAAGAAATTCAAGACCCAGTCGTCTCCAGGTAAAGTCATGGTTACAGTATTCTGGTATTGTGACGATCTCAAAGATCAACGAACCATCAACAGCAGTATTATAGTGATATGCTCACAAACAAAGTAAGGCCTGCCATCCGAACGAGACGTCGTGGCCTCTTGACTAAAGGCGTGATTTTGCTTCTTGACACCACGCGCCCACACACGGCACAGCTAACTTAAGAAGTACTGCAAAAAGTAGGGTGGGAGATCTTTCCACATCTCCCCTACAGCCCCAGACGTTGCCCTATCGGACTTCCATTTGTTCGGACCCCTTAAAGAGGCTCTTCGTGGGAAACATTTTAAATTCAATGAAGAAGTTAAAAATGAGGTGCAAAAGTGGCTTCGAGATCAACCTAAATAATTTTATGTCGCAGACATACACAAATTAGAAGAACAATGGGCCAAGTGTATAATGTAGCTGGAAACTATGTTGAAAAGTAGCCAAAGTTTTGTATTAAATAAATCGTTTTTGAGCTACAGCGATTTGTCTCGTTGCCTATTCAATGACGCTCGTATATAGTAAAGTATGTTTATTATCCGCCTCCGTCCATGACATCTGAACGCTGAACTCGTCTGAAAAAAAAGCCATTACTTTGTGAATGTGTGTGTGTTGTGTGTAGTAAATAGTTGGAATTGCTTCAAATCTAGGTAAAAAATAAAAAAATTCTGTTACCTCCTGGTTGACCGACTTTTGTTAGAAAACAATGCTTTGATCTCTACCGATTCGTAAACTCTGTTAAAACTTATTGCGAGTTATCAAATCAAAAATATCAAGTCTGAGCCATCGGTTTATCGGTTTTGTGTTATAGGTTCATAGTGACTCAACGACAAACACAGACATAGACTCTCTCTCTCTCTTTTACACACACTCACGCACATATAACACTCACTTAGGGGACCAGTAACAGAAAGATTTCTTTTTCTTTAAACTAATGGTATGCTTATTGGTATATAGATCAATTGTAGAATTGGGAAGATGAATTTTTGACAAGTTCTGGAGGCTTTCTAAACTATTATTTCAATGTCTTCTTCTACCATTATTAAAATTATAAAATAAATAATTTATCAATTTAGGACTGTAAGAATCGCAATAAATAAAATTGCAAACTAAGTGTTTTACGTCAGATATTTTTTTACGGTACTTTTTAGAGACACCAAATTATTCGAATTTTTCTTAGATTCTTCTCCAGTTAACAATTTTAAAAATAATTAATTACTTTTCACAATTTTAATAAAAAAATTTTATCAATTCAAACTGACAAACAAGAGATCTTTATAAAATATATAAATAAAATGCTTTGTGTAAAACAAAAGCAAACAAATCTGGTGTGAAACACTCACACAACTTTCTCTTACTCCAGTTCTCAAAATTGTAATTGACAAATTTTATAGTTTGTGTACCAAATTTAATGAAATCTGTCGAAAACTGTAAAACCTGCTGATGATAGAATTGTATAATCAACTATGATAGCACTTTACGAAAAAACATAACCCCATCCCTCTCCTAAAAGTACCCTTAAATGAATATTCCCAGAGAAATGTTTTGAACAAAAGTTGTAGATCTTTGTATGTTTAGTTTATATAAAGAGTTTCAAGAAAATCGTCGGAGTCATTTTTGAGAAAATTGCGAAAAAGTGAAAAAATCAATTAGTAAAGTGATAAAGTAAACGCACTTCCGATCATCCGATTTTTTCAAACTAATAAACTGAAATAGCACTTTAGATACAAACCTAACCCCACCCCCCTCACAAATGTGCCTTAAATGAATTTTCTCGGAGAAATGTTTCAAATAAAAGTAGCAGCTCATTGTATGTGTAGTTGATATAAGAAGACTAAGTTCGGAGAAAATCTTCGGAGCCGTTTTTGAGAAAATTGCAAAAAAGTCAAAAAACCAATGTGTAAAGTGGTACTTCCGGAAGAGGAATTTTGACAGATAACGCACTGTCAGATCCCATGGTGAGACCTAAACGGAATATCAAGCTTCAACTCTCTACGGTTTTTCGTTTTTGAGTTTTGCTGTTCACACACACACACACACACACACACATACGATTTGCCAAAAACCACTTTTTTGGACTCAGGGACCTCAAAACGGACATTTCCGGTGAAAACTGGATATCGAAATTTGGCACGATTACAATACTTTCTCTTACTAGGAGTAAGAGAAAGTAAAAAAAAAAAAATTAAAAAAAAAAAAAAAATTAAAAAAAAAAAAAAAAATGTGACCCAGATTCACGAAAACATTATAGAAACATGTATAATTTCCCAGTCACACTGACCGTATCGTGTTTATTGGTTGGTTTTGTATACTATATATTATGTCCTAATTTAACCAATTCATTAGTGTACCAACTTAAAATCATAATAACTAAACATTCGCAATTATTTTTTTTTTTTTTTATCAATTATTAATGAATATTATTCCAAAATAATAAACAAATATTGCAGACTAGATTATTGAATGTAACTACAGAATTACATAAGATAGAAATTTAGTATATACACTATAAAATACAATTTCAGTAGATGTACTTAATTTGCCGACTAAGGTGGATTAGAAACTTGATTATTAATGACTTTGCCTCAACATCTCCAGACCACTGACAAAGCAATATCATTCTAAAATGATAAATTATTATTTTGAACCTTAAACCTTATTCCAGTTTTTTTCTTTTTTGTCTTTTCAATTTCATAATTTTCAATGTTATAATGCTATAAATAATAATAGATAGTTCAATTAAAACGTTTATATTAATATACGTATATTTTAACCTACTAAAATATTATATTCTATTATGTTTTATTGTTTGTTATTTTCTTTTACTGCTGATAAACTGAAATAGTGCGATCCTGCTAAATTTTCGAAATAGAGTTTTTATCAGTAAATACATTTTCATGTGAGGCGGGTGTTGGTGTAGTGGTTATGAGCATGGACTTGTAAGTGGAAGATCACCAGTTCGAGTCCCGCTTATTATTGCTAAATTTTATCTTTGTTTAAAAAATGTTAATAGTAAAATAGGTGCTTCCGCCCCCGTCCACGACACCTAATTTGGGTAGCTGGACGTTGTTAAGCCCGCCTGAAGAAGTAAGCATTACTTTACTTTACTTTTACTTACATTTTCATGTTTTGAAAACAAACTTGATATTCCGTTACATTACCAAATTCAATATTGTGTCATGTTAGCCCAATTAAAGGTTTAAAAATCTTGGAAAATTAAAAAAAAAATTTGCAACTTCAAGTTGTAACAACTGCAGTAAAGAATGTTTTGTGAGAGTTACACTCTAGATTTTTAATAAGTTAACTTCTTAATAGAAATTTTTTGGATTTGTTTTGGTCCTTGTACAGTAAAGAAATGTTATTGTTCGATTTGAAATAAATTAAAAAAAACAAAAAAAACTACAGACCACATTTGGTGGAATTTGTTCATTACAATTCATGCAAATCAATGTAATGTAAATTTTAAGAAATCAAGCTGAAAACAATAAAAATTACTTCATAAAAACTT
Source organism: Triatoma infestans (assembly GCA_011037195.1). Taxonomy (NCBI): domain Eukaryota; kingdom Metazoa; phylum Arthropoda; class Insecta; order Hemiptera; family Reduviidae; genus Triatoma; species Triatoma infestans. The sequence goes on from JAAEAF010007697.1 coordinate 123,974, forward strand.
GGAGCGTGGCAATTATTTCCTGCATATACAGAGGAACGTAGAATTCCATTCATACTTTCAAACTAATCTGATTAGAAATCAGGACTTAATAAGGAAGTATAATAACATTTAATTAGAAAACTTCTTAATCATCTAAATAACACTGCTTTAACACATAAATATAAATTCACATCCGTTCAGATATGATTCATATCCGGTAAATGAATAAACTGACATTGTTATACAAATGTGTAGCCCGCAGGAAGTTAAAAACTGACTGTCATATTGCTGTTTCAAATATTTCTCTGGAAGGGGTAATGAAATTAAACTGAACGAAGGAAATTCTTGAATTTGGGGGGGGGGGATTATTTTTAATCGTATAATAAATTAATATAGCATTTTAGAGGAAAGCATAAACCCCACCCTGCCACCAACACCCCCTTAAATTTTCCTAGTAGTTTTTTTAAATTTGTAGCCTTTTATATTTGTAGTTTTTAGACCAAATTTAATAAAAAAAAACAGTTGAAGCCATTTTTTTTAGAAAATTGCAAAAAATTAGTAAAAAAAATCAATTTAGTACAGTGGTACTTCCGGTTGACCGATTTTGACCAAAACTTTATTGTCCAAGTCCCCTCTTGGCTAGAGCATAAACAAAATATTAAGTTTAAAGTTTCTGCGATTTTTTTTTCTTTTTGAGTCATGCTAAAACACACACACACACGCGGGCCAATTTCTAAAAAAAAAACCTTTTTCGGGACTCAGGGGACTCAAAACTGGTATTTCCGGCGAAAACTCGATATCCAAAATTTACTACGATTTCAATACTTAGAAAGTAAGTGAATCTGCTGCTGATGTAAGGCTAATATTTAGAAGCTTTCGAAGCTTCTAAGATATTTCAAAATTTACTAAGGACTATTCCGCTACTTGTCTTTAGGAAACAGTTATCTTTATGACAATTATTATTCCAAGCTTAGACGATTAAATTGGCATAAATCCCACTAATTGGCTAAATTGGTAAGTTATCCCGCTGTCTATGTTTAAAGGTGATGAGAATAATGAAAAGATTCAGCAGGATTGTTAACACATAGAAGTGAGCAAATTAAGATCCCTTTCTCTTTGTTAGTCGATCGGCCACTTTGTCTTTATGCCCATGAATGCATGCTTATCTCAAACTATTTGGAAACACGCATCCGAAGTTAACTATAGAAATCCATGCTGTCGCACTATCCCGAAAGTTTGAAATATTTTGTTTTAACAATTAAAATATTTATTTTTTTTTGCAAATAAATGCTATATAATAAATATCAAGAAATAAAACATTAAGAACTCATCTTTTCATAGAACATAATGAATTAAAATTAAATAATGAGAGAATAAACAAAACTAGATATTTAGATTGGAAGAACAACAGTAGTGACTATATATACACAAAGAGGATGGTACAGATACCTAACTGTTAAACTTCGTTAACGACAGGAAATTGAAGCGGTGCATTATTATAATTACATCGGCTGATGAGGGCATGTAATACTCTCTTCCATTCTCTCGTTCACTCTCTTGGGCTTAAAACACTTGTTATTATTACTTTCTCTTACCGTTGTAAAAAATCTAGTAAAAAAAAAAAACTTTCTCTTACTACAGTTTACAAAAATGTAAATTAACAAATTTTATAGTTAGTATACCAAATTTAATAAAATTCGTCGATGTTTTTATGGAGATAATAGCAGAAAACTGAAAAAAATGTTCAGTAAAGAAGCCCCCTTCCGGTTTACTAATTTTCTAGAAACACGAAATTTTGGCAATCTATTGATTTCTAAGTAATTTTATTTAAATGGTAGAATTGTATGATCACCTAGAGAAAAACACTCTAGAGCACAGCACTCTAGAGAAAAACATAACCAAAAATGATTTTATACCCAGAGAAAAGTTTCAAATAAAAGTTCACATTATTAGTTTTTAAGAAAAACCGTTAAAACTATTTTAGAGAAAATAGCAGAAAACTGAAAAATACTTTTTAGTAAAAACTCACTTCCGGTCTTCCAATTTTCATCAAACTCGGAATTTCAACAACACATTTAATTCTAATATTAATATTATTTAGATGATAGAATTGTGTAATAAACTGAAATATTACTTTAGAGAAAAGCCTAACTTCATTCCTCTCACAAAAGTGCCCTTAAATGAATTTTCCCGTAGAAATGTTTTGAATAAAAATTATAGCACTTAATATATGAAGTTTAAAGAAAATCGTTGGAGCCATTTTCTAGAAAATACCAAAAACCATTCAGTAAAGTGGTAATTCCGGTTGAGGAATTTTGACAGCTAACTTACTGCCAGTTCCCATGGTGATACCCAAACTGAATATCACGTTTGAAATTTCTGCGGTTTTTCGTTTCAGAGAAAAACTCTATGCTGTTCTCATATATACACACACGCAGATTAATTTCTAAAAACCACTTTTTCTGGCTCAGGGGACTCAAACCGGATATTTCCGGTAAAAATTCGATATCGATAATTTGACACGATTACAAAGCCGGCAGGGTCTTATGAGGAGTAGGATAAAGTAAAAATATTGTGATCTTGTTAGTTTTATGAAAATTAACATTTCACGTATGTACGTACAGGGTATCCCATTTAAACGGGCCACTGTTGAAATAACTCTTAAACGAAGAAAGATATCAAAAAAAGTGAACATAACGTTTGTTGAAGTATTTGCGCTCTACTTTGTGATGGTGTTAATTGTTATTTGATTTTATTGCCGCCTTACACCTGAAATCGGTGATTGAAAGTTGCGATTTCCTTTTGACCCCCACTTTTTACTACTGATTGAAAACTACTAAAAAAATATGAAGAAAAATGCCGTTAATTTCATTTCAATATTTCAAATCGTTGCCGAGATATTCAGCCATAAAGATTCAATTTTCTTCTTTTTTTTCTATTTCTTTGTTTCATAAACTAAAATTAAAAGCGGATTTTCTTAAATTTCTAATAAATAAGAGAGTTCAAACGCTGATAAAACTTAAAAGCTATTTTAAAACTACAAGGGACTTAAAAATCAGGTAAAACATCATTAAACTAAACAATATTCCAGTTTATTTACAAAAATCTATAAAAACAAATTTCCTATTTATTCAAAATGACCTCCTCGGCTTAACCGGCACAAGCGCAGTCGCTGCCCAACAGATGAAGTTGCCGGTATCATGTCTGCCGGAATTGCTAAGCAAGTTTGGATTAAGTCTTCCGTAAGTGCATGGAGTTGTTGGTTCCCCGACATAAATTTTTTCTTTGAGATATCCCCAAAGAAAAAATTCAAGTGGGGTTAAATCTGGTGAGGAGAAAAGTGAATAAGATTTTCAGTAGCCGCTGGATCGGGAGATAGGGACCGGTAAAAGCTGGCCTTCCAGATCGCCAGATTTACCCCTCTTGATTTTTTCAATAAGTCATTTTTTTTAGTAGTTTTCAATACAAGTAAAAAGTGGGGTTCAAAAGGAAATCGCAACTTTCAATCACCGATTTCAGGTGTAAGGCGGCAATAAAATCAAATAACATTAAGACCATCGTAAGCTAGAGCGCAAATATTCAACAAACGTTATGTTCACTTTTTTGATATCTTTCTTCGTTTATGAATTATTTCAAAAGTGGCCCGTTTAAATGGGAAATCCTGTACTATAATTTGTTTTCAAGTCTCTTGAGTAGGTAGGTACACGATGTTTTAAAAAACTGACCGTGACTGTGTGTGCGTTTTGGGAGGAGGATATATATGATGAATCCCATGTCTATGTTTGTTTATACATGAAAAGTATAGGAATCTCATTATTATATTTAGTTGATGCCGAGGGATCTGACACAAAATATTGTTAAAAACTTATCAACTTTTAGGTACCATTTTATGTGGAATGTTCAACGATTTTTATTAAATTACATACACTTACTAAACTTACATAACTCTGTTGCATGCAGTTAGTTGGGGAGTACCGACCCCACGGGATACCACTGCTCAGTACTCTATGCACTTCATCAGAACAGTAGACAATATACTTAAACTACATACACTTTACACTTTATGGACAAGGACAAAGACAGTACACAAACTAGGGTCTCCGTCCCTAGTCAATTGGCGAAAGCCGAGGGAAGGAAGGGATTAGCTCGGTGGTAGTGTGCTGGACTAGCAACGTGGAGGTCCTTGGTTCGAATCCAGCATGCTGCCCTTAGATTTTTTTCTTCCTAGGAGCTTCTACAACTCACTGTCAGGTGATGGGCAGTGTTGTCTGTAGCTAGAGAACGCTGCTTGGAGGCCGGCTTGGATTGGAGAAGGCTCCTGAGGGCACAATAGATCTTTCATTTTTATTTGAAACAGTTTTCCAGAAATATTTCCTCTGAAATGCCTTTTCATTGTGTTGTACTTTGTTAATCTATTATCAAACAATATCAAGAAGAATTTATCTATAGGGTAAAGCTAGGGGAGATGACGCGGTAGGAGAGAAGACGCAGGCTTTAATTCTCTTGTTTGCCACCACGCGTCATGGAAGTTTAGTTGAGGAGTAGAGAGATCAGAAGCGAACATATTGCAAAGTTCTTCAGTTATTTTGTGTGTTCTTCTGTGTTCTAGGAACATTTATACGCTTCAGCGTGTGATTTCATAACGTGAATTTTCATAACGCTTAGTAAATTATTTTATTTTTTTTATATTAATTGCAATTGAAATGAAAGATTCCCAGCTGTCGTTAAAGTTGGACTCGTAGACATGGTGTTTACCAAGTTTCATGTCAATCAGCCATTTTACCTTCACAGAGGAGAGGTCTCCTACCTATGGTGCGTCATCTATCCTACCATAGTAGGAGAGACGGCCAAATGTAGTGTATTTGTATTTTGTTCTGGAAAAATGAGAATGTCTTTATTTTGAAAAATAACATTTTTATGCAGATAGTAAGTAGTTGACATAAATTTTATAAGAATTACGTCTTTAATATATCTCCTATATTTTGATACAGGGCATAACTTTGAAATGTGCGTTATCTCTCCTAGCTTTACCCTACAGCAATTATTATCTATCAGAAGATATCTTGTAAATTAGAAATTGAAATATGCAAAAAGAAAAACTTGTGCGAAAGTTATTTATTTATTTTTAATTTAAGGAGCGTCAACATCTATGGTCACTAGCGTCCGGAGCCTTCTCAATGCACTACCAGCCTTCGGACAGTGCTCTCTCGCTTAGAGAAAATCTAAGGGCATCATGACTGGACTCGAACCTCCGCGTGGGAGTCCAGCACGCTAACCAATTAGCTAATCCCTTCCATTTGTTGTTATTGTTTATTTCTATCAATATTATTTATAGTATTACATTCAATTATACAATTACTAAGAAGCCCACAAAGACTATAATATATGTTCACCAGCTTTTTGATTCGTCTATATTTCTGAAATATTATTTGTAAATATTTTTTCCTCTCCGGAATTTAATTAAACATTTTTTATTAAAAAAAAAGAAAAAAAAAAAGAGTTTAAATACTTTATTAAAAATAAAGAAAGAATTTTGAAACAAATAAAGAACGCAATAGAATATTAGAATGACCGTGAAATACTTTTATACCAGTTTTATGAATCTATTTTATTTTATAATCATTTTTTTATTATTTAGAAAGAATATCTAATTATACAATTTGTTATATAATATCTCAGGAAGTATTAGCAAAATTGTTTCTTAACAAGTTATTATGTATAAATATGGATATTAATTAGTAATAAATCTAAGATTAATGTTATTTTACTTGATTTAAATTCAATTTTCAAATTAATATTACTAATTCTATGGTAAATGTTTGATTTGTTACAGTTAGGAATCTTAATTAAACATTGATTAAAATTTCTTCATCTATAATTATTAGAGTTGTTATTGCAAAGTAATTAGTTTTGTAATTTTGTATTCTAATTTCTATCATTAGTACAAGTTCATGTGGAGCGTGTTTAGTGTGAACTCAATATTATTTAAGAATGTACTAGTTTAATTTTGTACTTCTATTAACTATATTCTATCTAACATGTTATTATAGTTAGGTTTAGGCAAGCTGTGGATTGCTTGACAATCAATGGTTAAATTCTGGAAAGTTCTAATATGTTGTCCTAGCAACGCCAGCAAAGCAAGGTATCCAATTAGAGTGGGATAGCCGGAAATATCGGCTTTGGGAAATAGTGGCTTGCTGCCCTTCCATCTTCTTGAATAAACCAAAATGCTTCGAAAAGGTTTTCGAAAAGGAGCTTCAGTTTAGTTTCATTCATTAAAAAAAAAAAAATCCAGTACAGAAAATTAACAAATCAGAAAAAACCAAGAATATTTACAACCTCTTTAAATGATGAACACATAAATATTTACAACATAAATGATTCTTAACAGGAATGCATTTAAAAATATATGAGGAAAGACCTTTAAGTAATTGCCAAAATGATTATTTGTAGTGGGCAAGGGGTTTATCGTCGATCACGATAATACTGTTAGGCAATTTGGAAGAAAACTTATCGTACAAGAAGATTTCGTGCAAAAAGGCTGCTAGAATGTGAGGAGGCCAGTGCTAATGGGAGATCCTAAAGCAGTTATGGCAGTTTACTTCCTATTTGGACGTTACCTCACTACTTAGACGGTGCATCAATCACATAAAGTCCAGCGCAGCAAGAAGAGCAGAAAAGATATTTGTAGGCCATTTATGCAAATATTCAGCACAAAGTTTTGTTATTACAGAAACTCAAGGGAACAATTTGGAAGAAAAGGATTTTAAAAAAGACTTTTAATATTTCCTAAATAATGTAATGGGATCCGAATCATTAAAGATTCATAGGATCCGAAGAGCGAAGAAGCAGACATTAAATGAATCAAAATTTAATTACTTCCTACCTAAGCCAGTCTAGGAAGGGAGAGCTCGATTCATATAAATGGAGCGACAGCTGAAGAGTTCAGGACAGTTTACAACAGTACATCTAGTCAGCAACCTATCTTACAACCTTCTTATTATTCAGCCAGTCTGTTTCTTTATTATTCTCTAACTTCTCTTTAAACATAAAATCCTTGTTTCATATAAATAGAGTTTGATTCATATAAATAGAACGACAGCTTACAACAGAACGTCAGCAAGCTATCTTACTACCTTCTTACTACTCAGCCAGTCTGTTTCTTTATTCTCAAATTTCTCTTTAACTATAAAGAAAAAACAAAATCTGTTTGAAAAACATGGCTTTCTTTAATTTGAATAATTAAGATTTTAAGTGAATAAATATTCCTCAAACTTGGGATTCTTACTCAACTTTTAACATACCCTTAACATTACACATAAATATGTGTAGGTTTGATAATATGAGGACCATACATATTATTGTCATTGGGTTCGCAGATCTAGAAACCATAAGAAATTTTTCCCATTTACATTTTTGATAACCTGCTTCATTTTGATATGTTCATCACGGATTTCCTGTGTTCGCCCAACAGTGTGATAGACACAGATTTGCATAGAGCAAAAACAGTTTACATATACAAAAAAGTGGTCTATGTTGTTACTCTGTTTATCAATGTGCCCTGATGATAGGAAATCGCACGAAACTAGTTGACGACCACAAAATGAAGCAAAATATCACGGGAAAAAATCTTTTGAGAGATCATATATTTTTTATTTGTAGGTAATTAGAATATAGAAGTTATTCCGCCTATGTCAATACGCAATAAAACTTGAAATTGCCATTTAGAGTTAAGGCCGATCTCTTTAGAGTTAAGATTTTAAAAACAAAAGTGATTTAAGTCCATTTATTTGAATATATATATAAACAGAGAACTGTTCACAATACTAAAAAAAAAAAAAAAATGTTAAATATAAGTGGTAGACCTATTCTGAAATAGAATATTCTGTAGTTTGTAAGAAAGATTAAAAAAATAAATAAATAAATGAAAACATTTGCGGAAAAATCAAGAAATAATAATAATAATAATAATAAAATAAATAAAAAATAAATATTCAGTAATAAATTTTCATGAATTCATGCAGTCTTTGGTGTTAACTAAATTCAAAATATTGTTTTCAAATTGTAGCATAGTCACAAAAAAATTTGCGTCAAATTCATTACTACCATATTTAAGGGAACCCTATTATATATTCCCAATTCCCAATGAGAATTTAATTTTTTTCGAAAATTTGACCCGATCATAATACTAGCGATCTTGAAAGAGCGATTATAAACAGATAAATTAAATTTTTGTTTACTATACCGATATTTGTCTTCATCTTTCTTTGGTTGATTATTATCATATATAAATCATATATTTTAAATGATTTTGTATAGATTTTTTGAAAACAAAATATACCAACCAATGTTATATACAAGTATATATGTGGCATGGCATATTCTGAACTTGTATATAACAAATATATATATATATATATGTAAGTATGTGTATCTCCATTTTCTTCGCTTACACTCAAGAATGTTTAGAGCAATTTGAACAACTGTTGGCAATACAAGACTCCTGTTTTTCTCCCTCCCCCTCCCACTGCATTGGGGAATATGTATGTCGTTTTACGAAAAGCTCTCTTCCATACTATACAGAATTTAAAAGCTGGAGATATTTTTAGTATTACTTGCTTTTTGTGACATGTTATGTGTGTAACTGGTGCGCGTCAGTACAAACCTCTTTGTTAACTTCACAAATTAACTGTTATGTCCAATACAAAATAAAAGGTTTTTATCTTTTCTCCATTATTTTCTTGCCCATTTCTGATTGATTTTTAGTAGATATATTTTCACAATTTCCTTTTACCAATCTTTTTACAAATAATGTAAAAATGTTTACATTAGAACTTTGAAAAGATAGAACATTATAATGGATCTGAGAAGGGGAGAGAATTTAAAGTGAAAAGATTTTAAAATGAAATAAACTAGATGATATGCTGAACAATGTTTAATGAAATGATTTCACAAACTGCAAGGACTTTACAGTAAAATCGAAGTTAGGTAGCGAGAGATATAGACTGAGACATAGTGATGAGAAAAGTAGTAGAAGGTTGCTGACTGCTGACTTTTGTTAACTGGTCGCAAACTGTCGTAGAAATTGTTCCTTTTTAGGTTAGCTCGACTGTATTGTATTATATATATATATATACATATTCTCCCACTCTAGTCTGGCCTACGTAGCGAGTAACTAGATTGCCAATTTTTGAGTTTCTCTCCGCTCTTCCAATCCTATTACAAACATCAGCTTAGGGATTTATACATGTATTTTAAAAAAAGCTAATAACTTATAAATTATACCAATAAAATATTATTAATTTCTAGTTACAATGAGCATTATTAATTTCTAATGCTCATTGGGGGTCCGGGCGGAGCTTTGAGTAGTGGGGTCCGATGTCTTTCACGGACCTCCCTCAGGTATCTGGTTGGATTCCTCATTGGGCATTGTGGTTTAAGGAGACATCTCTATATAATGGGACTTGTGCCTGACCCTTTTTGTAGAGTTTGTGAAACTGAGGAGGAAACACCCATGCATTTGATGACGAATTGTTTGGGTTGTGAGGAGATTAGGTTTAGGACCTTCGGCCGGAATAGGATGTCGGTAGAGGATCTTAAGCTGTGTCCTTTTAAGGTTTTGGTCCGATTTGTTCGGTCTGTTGTGAAACTTAGATGGTTAAACCCTGGGCCTGGATTTTCATTCTAGTCCCAGTGGTAGGTATTCTTTAGGGGTAGCTATATGGGCCCGAGGGGGCTTTGGATAGCGTAGGGTTTACTTCCCTCCCCTTTTGTGAATAATAATAATAATAATAATACTATTTTTTTTTTTTATTTATTTGTTTAATTTTATGCATTTTTTTCCTTCTTTTTTTTATGTTTTAATCTTTCTATTATTTCTCTATATTTTTGTAACATATATACGATATATTCTTTTTATTTTCAAACTATCTCTATATCGAATTCCGTCTGTAATAGGTCCCATCCACAGCAAAGAAAATGCAACCATAGCAGAGGCCCTCTCTCTGTTAAACTGAGACTACTCTCTGACTTAGGCAGGCTACAGTGGGAGAACCTAGGTATTTAAGCCAATGGGAATTTATCTAAAGGATCTATCAGATACACCATACAACTGTACATCACATCGTGACATATCTTTACTCTCACCATTCATTCTATCATTTTCGTTATAAAGTCCAGTGCAGTTAGTGTAAACTTAGCTACATTATATTACTGTCTTCATATCTCGTTCATTTAATCAAACCTAATTACTCTCCTCAACAACTCCATTATAAGTCCGATGGGTTAATCATGCTGCAGAATGTAAATAATGTATTTATTTTGCCTTTATTTATTTTTTTGTGTAATAAAGTATTATTATAATTATTAACAAACTAAATTTATTTAAATAGAGATAATAATTATTATAATATTATGTTAAATGGGTCCTGTTGTAAACAATAATTATGTAAAATTGAACAAAAAAAAAATATGCAGACTAATTTCAAGGAAACGTAGAGACAATGTTCTTAAAAAAGAAAAAAACTCCCTTACTGTTTGTACAAAGGATTGTAATACGATCATCCTAGAAAATAGTATTTTCAAAGCAAATAGATGTTTTGAGGTCCTCTGAGTCGGAAAATTATTTTTTCTTTTGTAGAAACTAATCTGTTTTTCCACTCCCTCTCACTTTCTGTTCCGCTCTCGGAGTATGTGGGAGGAGAAGATAAGCACAATTCTTTCTTATTATTTAATAAGTTACTTAACCAGATTTTCCTTTTAAAGTGTATCGTCACTTCATTTCCTAACCTTACTTTATGCTTTATGCGCTGGAATGAACCTTAATACATAAATTACTAAAGATAATTTAATTTTAAAAATGTGACACAATCGCAATATTAATCGCTCTTAAAAGTGGCGATTAAATTAAATTGACATGTAAATTAAATTTTCGTTAACTATACTGGATTGTCTTTCTCTAGTTGATATATTATATGATTTCTGGAAAAAACTTTCAGAACTTTCATTTGTTGATGGTTGTTCGAATAGGATTTGGATGAGAGTGAATGGTGGCCAGCACCTTTTTTAAACAGGCGGCTAGACTAGTAACTAATCCTTCCAATGCCCAGAATGCTCCTTAGCTTGTCCCGTCTAAGAGCTACTGGTAGGAATGCATGTGACGGCCTGAGATATGACTCGGCGATCCATCACAATATGATAATATCATCTACATAATATTAATAAGAAATAAATGTATTGCCAAAATTTCGAATTTGTGGGAAAAAAATCGGTTGATCGAAATTGCTACTTTTCTGAAAGGTTTTTTTCAGTTCTCGATAAAGAGAAACCGAGTTTTCTGAAGTTCGTAATTTTTATTTTTCTTTTTTTAATTCAAAAGACGGAACGTCGATCCAGTTTACAAGTTTAAACTTAAAAATATATGAAATACTCCAAAGCTTTTCACAATATAAACTATAAAACAAACACACACAAACTATATAAAAACAAATAATAGGTTAAATTTTATTCTACGTAAAACGTACTTATTGTCTAATTATGTAATTAATCAAGAGTATAATATACTTTTAACTTTATTTACAAATTCTGGAATGTTCAGAACATATCCAAGTCAGTCTGATTGGCTGCCCGCATCATCCGATAAATTGGGGAATGGAAGACTATACATACAGTAAGATATATTGAAAGGGAAAGAATTCCTTGTAGAGCGACAAGAGATATTTAAAGAGATTAAAGAAATAAGGTGAGGACTGTCTACTTGAGAGTGGAGAAGTTTACATAGGAAAGAGAGATCATAATAATCTGACAAAGGAGGAATATTGAGAGATAGGTGAACATCAGAATAGATAATGTTTTCTTTAGGAATCTTTAAACGAAAAGCCAACCACCGCAGGAACTTGTTCTGAATAGACTCAATAGTAGCCCTTTATATCTTGCAAAATAGACTCCAAATTATTGAACCATATTGATGATAGAGTCTTACGAAGGATTTATATACAGAGTAACATAAGTACGACTGTCAGAAAAAAATCCTCGTTTTTCTGAAGACAAATCCAAGCATTTGCATTTGAGTTGCTTTTGACCATGGTGATATGATCAACGAAATCCAATTTAGAGTTTAAGGTTATGCCCAAGTCTTTCACAGATGATACCCTACAAAGTGTAGAACCCTTTAGAGTATAATTCCAAGTTGTAGGAGTATAATGCCTAGTGAAGGAATCACACTACACTTGGACAAGTTCAGTTGGAATGTTGCGAGAGACTACATGCTTGGAAAGACGAGATTGCCAAAAATAATTCTAGGTCATCCGCGAAATAACAATCAAGGGACATCATGAAGATTGAGTTTTATGTCATTAATAAATAAATTTAACAAAAGAATATGGTAAACTAATTACACCCGCTATACTTGGTAAACTTTGTATGAAACATTTTCCATTTAGCAGATTTTAGGGGTTTCTGGGAGGTGCGGAAAGGTTACGCTTCCCTCAATTGACTTTTTAGTAAAAAATCCAAGTTTGAAGGAAATTTTTCCTTTAGGACCATCTGAGATTTTCTAAATATCATTATTTATCAAGGAACAATCTTGATTTGGTATTGCAAAAGCAAAAGTTCCAAATTAATCACTGAATTTTCTCTTTTTTCCAATGTCATCCTCAGATGTTCTTAAGTTGTTCAGTTTTATGGAGATTTTGGACTGACAAGTCCAAAATTCATTAAAATCAGGTTTTTCTAAACAAAGGATTGAATTGGACAACAGTTTATAAGAATATTTTGTAAACAAGAATTTTTCCAATCCTTTTAAGATACCGGCTATTCAAAGCGAAATAGGATGTATAATAATCTTTAAATTAGAAAATATAAGTCGAAATTGAAGAAAGGCACAAAAAAGCTTAAAAAATGAAAGTAACGGGTAGCCACTGAAAGACTGAATGTCATAAAACAAAAATAGCATTTATGTTATTTAGTCTTTCAGTGGCCTCTGAAATGTAGTTGGTGATGGTGTATTGTTTGTATAGTAGCGTATAGCACGAGCGGCATTGTAAAGTGCTGGTGCGTATGTTTAAAGAGAACAGAAGTAATAAGAAATAAATAAGAAAACACTGCTAGATTAAATTAAATATACTATCTTCAAAGAAATTTAAATACTTTTCAATATCACAACAATATGCTTATTAAACTCTTATAACTGGCACTGAATTTAAGTGAGCGATTCCTGAGACAAGGGTTCTGATTGAATGTCTAATTCAGACTGTCGGAATCCTTTCAAGTAATGCTGGTATATCTGGAGGAAATTGTCTTGTCCTAACTGATTCTTGTGCCTTTGTCTCTTCAATAGCACTGACCTTAAATTATAGTACCTGGCTCTTTCCCCTTCACTAAAATACACTATTTGAAGTAACTAAAATTCACTATTTTATTTTCCAAAATTATTTCACTTAAAATATTGTCAAAATTCGCTAAACTATTTTTCCAAATTGTTACTTCCACTACACCATCCTATAGTTTAACCATTATATGAATGAAATGACCATCCACACGTATGTAATAATCAATTTAAGCTAAACCCCCTTATAAAGTTACAATGTATATGTTACAGGCGTGGCGAGTGTCCAAATAATAACAACGTTGGTGGCGTCCCTGTTGGTGGTGGTGTTGCAGGCAGTAATAATGTGCGAAAGGAAGGTCGCTGGTCGGAACAAAGGATAGATCTGCCTCCAACATCATCCACATCAGCGAACAATCTTGGTGTGGTTAACAACAGTCGCAGACCAGAATTAATTCCAAGAGCACGATTAAGACAGAGATCACCAAATCATCACAGACAGTAAGTTATCAACAATCATTATGGTTATTAATTAGATTATAATTGATTAAATTTAAATTTATTATTAATTGGTTCAACTATTATCAAGAATGGATCTGTGAATAAGAGAGAAAGTTATAGACAGAAAAGTTATAAACAGAAGTAATGACGTCATTAACAGTAATGTTCCAAAACAGTAGATAAGGGAAATTTAACTAATTTCTAATCTAATGTATCTTAATTACACCGTATAGTCTTGTGGGAAGTATTTATAGATTGTAATTTTGATAAACTTGATCTAAAATCTTTATAAATTTTTAAAAAAATAGAAATTCTAATCCAATACAACTGAATTTAGGCCTTCCGGCGAGTTTATGGTAAATTTGAAGAAATTTGATAAAGATCGGTCAAGAAAGAAACATTTCTTTATGGCAACGTTTCCACTGAGTTTTCTGTCTTTTTCATATATCTTAATATTGAAAATACTATGAAACTAATGCAACTATGAAACTTAACAGCATTTTATACAGCACAGAAACATAAACAAAGAAAATTAAAAGTTACTACTTACTTGCGTTAAATCATCTACAAAAAATAAAAAAAAAATCAAAATTTATATAAATATTTCGATATATAAACTAAAAATTAATTAAGAGTTAAAAAAACAAAAAATTATTGGTGCTATTTTCAAGAAAATTGCAAAAAATGAAAACTCCATTCGGTAAAGTTTTAGTTCCGGTTCAACGATTTTGATCTAAACCTTACTTGTGAAAATATGTGGATGGGTTCGCAATGCTGGATAACATCAATTATTTTATTCGTCGTAGCATGCATATTTATAGTTTTCTTGACCGGTTTCGGATTTTCATCCATCGTTCCATGCAAATTCACCAAGTTCGTGTAGAGGAGGAGTTCACTTCAATTTAATGTTTCTGTTACACTGACACATGTTGGTTTGTTGGTTGTATATATGGGGGGAGGTTATAAGGTTATGTTACTATGTGTGTGTCTTTAATAACAAAATGGAATTATTATAAATTATGATTTATAAGGCAAACACTTTGCATTGCCTTTCTTCAAACTTTATCTATTCTAATTAGTACAGTTTACTCCTGAAATAACTTATCGCCCTCCCTCCCCCATAATGAAAATTACTCGATAAAACACTGAGCATACTTAACGGCACTATTAAATTTAGTTATAAAATATTCTTCAAAACATGCTATTTATTATACACTATTTTCTAATGTCTAATCATAATTTATAAAAATCCTAATTTGTCATTAAACATAACACATAGTAACATATCCTTGTTCTGACGATGGATGAAAATCCGAAACCGGTCAGTAAAACTATAAATATGCATGCTACCACGGATAAAATACCAGATAAACCTTATTTTATTGTCAGGTCCCACATTAGCATTTAAACTAAATATTAAGTTTAATAGGAAGGAAGGGATTAATTAGCTCAGTGGTAGCGCGCGCGGGTTCGAGTCCAGTGGCTACCCTTAGATTTTTTTCTTCCTAGGAGCCTCTTACAGTCACTGTCCGGTGTTGGACAGTGTTGTCTGTAACGAGAGAACACTGTCCGGAGGCCGGCAGTTAGAAGGCACCGAGCGCCAATGACCATAGAAGTTGACGCGCCTTAAATTAAAAAAAATAAATAAATAAATAAGTTTAATCTTTCTGCCATTATCCGTTTTGGAATTATGCTGACCACTCACGGACTACTTTCTAACAAAAAAAAACTTTTTCGCACTCAGGAGATCTCAAAACGCGTATATCTGGTGAAAACTCGGAAATCAAAAATTTGACACGATAGCAAATATTTCCTCTTATCAGCAATAAGAGAAAATTAGAAATAAGTATCCCATTTTTGCATTTCCGGTTAACCAGATTTTCTTCAAACGTTTGGAATTCTAGCAACGTATTTGTTGTTCTAGAATATTATATAACATAGAACATCTAAATACATTGATGTGATACTTTAAAGTAAAGGTTAACATCAACTTAACATCATAAAAAGTTAAAAATTTGTTAATTAATTGAAGAAATACAATCAACCACAAATTCCCCAGAACAACACCCTCCCCCCAAAAAAACACTTTTCCTGTACAGTTTAGTCTATGAATTTATTTCTTCCGGAAAAGCATTTGAGCAATTTTCGTGAAAATCGCGAAAAACTGTAAAAACCATTCTAGGAAGTCGTTTACTTTTTCCAGTTTGACAAATTTTGACCGTTACATACACATACATATACAGACATACATACATACATACATACACATACACACACACACACACACACACACACACAAAGATTGTAATACTTCCTCAAACAGTAGTAAGAGAAATTAATTCTAATAACTGGTGAATTTTAATATTTATAATTAACGAAGTTATTGTTAACCAAACATTATGTTAATATGCCATCTGGTTCTTAGAAAGTTGCTTAAAAAGTGAAATCTACAATTTATTAAAGAATAATAATGCATAACTTTTTATTATTATTACAAAATTATTATGTTTCTAGAAGATGTTACCGTAATATCTCGAGACAGCAATCTAGTCGGGTGAATTGTATGTTTTTATAAACTTCAGTTATCATTTCTAGTATCATATAAAACTTAGGTACCAGTTTTTGTATACCATTAGTTTTTATTAGTGTGTCTATACGCATAAATGAGTGCAAAACAATAAGGAAATTATTTACATAGTAATCTCACTGTTATTATCTTAAGATCACAAAATATTATGTCATGATATATACGTATATTAGTATGCAACTCAGTAAATTTATGCTGAACTTTCTTCAAATATCCTGCTAACTAGAAGTAAATCTAAACTTTAAAATGTTACGAAAGCAAATTTCTATCTACATCTATGCAGCAAGCATTCCAAGTTTAAAGAAAATCATTGTAACCGTTTTCGAGAAAATTCCAAAAAATAAAAAAACCTCAAAAAATTCTGTCATTTCCAGTAAATTGATTTTCTTCACATTTAGAATTCCATCGATGCTTCTAATGTGTATTAATATTATGTAGGTGATTAAACTATATGTTACACTGAAATGGAATATATGTAACACTATGTTCCCCTAGAACCTACAAAAAAAAAAAAAAAAAATTAAAAATCAATTATTCCGTCAAAATGTTTCAGATATAAGTGATAGGCTGCGCTGGGGACAGTTGTTATTCGTTTGGTTAGGTATCCAGGGGGCACGTGAGAAAAATCCTGGACGCGAACAAATTCACCCACCCCATCAGATGCTCGACCCCCTCATGACTCACAGCATGTTCAGTACTGCCGGGTCACCAACTGATAGCTCGTCGTGGAGTTAACGTGGTATTGCAGATGGATTCCTGGGCATTGCGGAATTCCCATTAATGAAGGGGCGGACAGGCTTTTGCGAATGAGGGTGCGCAATCTGAACAGCCGACCGTTCCATTTACATTAAGCACAGCCAAGCGCCTGATAGAACTCACCATTTAGAGATCCACCCAAGAAAGATACCGGCAGCAGACCAGTTATTGTCACAAAACGAACGAATCCCAGCTACACTACCCCGCAGAATGTCCATGGGCATGAACAGCCCATGATTACCTCCAAAAACATTTACATCGCGTCGGATTGGCAACGACGAGTCCAATCTGTCCATTATGTCTTCAGAATTAGACATGTCCGCAGACCAACTTGACGCCTGTCCCGAATTGGCGGACATTAGATCTCTCTTTAACGACGAGGATAACCCCTTTTACCGTTTATCAATTTTATATTAGTCCGCGCGGCATAAAATGGCTGAATAGCGTAAGTCAAAATGGCATATGGAAAAAAAAAAGATATACGTGACAGGTATTTATGTCTACATATAGTATACGAAGTTTCAAAAAAATCACGAAAAACTGAAAAAAAAAAATGAGTAGATTCGCACATCTGGTTTGGAAATCTTCGTGACCTAGTAGGAATACCAAGTTTGAGCTTCCTGCGACTTTTCGTTTTTGATATATATTATTAACTAACACAGGCAGACCATTTCGCTAAAAACATTTTTTTTTCGTATTCAGGGGACCTTGAAACATGTATGTATTTCCGGTAATAACTCAATTTCAAAAATCTAGCATGATCGCATACTTCCTCTTATTTGGGAAACTAAAAGAGAAAGTAAAATTCAAAGATTTAAGACAGGTTTGTCCAAATTTCTGTACATGAGTAATTTAACGTATTTTACTTATGCTTTAAGTTTTAAAGAAGATTAAATACTTAAGTTTGTATTTCATTCATTATATTTTTTTACAAAGTGCGTGCTTTTGAATATTAAAATTTGGAGTATATGATTTATTATTAAAGTTTGAATAACTTTAAAAACATAACTATTATCCAGTGGTTTAATACAATTAATTAAAAAGTTTTCCAACAGTTAAGAATGGGAATAATGTAAGATGGTCTGAAAGTGGCACCAAAACTAGCAACTACCGCCGTTACTCCTTCACCCTCATACCACTAACTTTCAAGTTTAGTAATATAAGATAGGCTACAATAGGTGACTTTAGATAATCTAATATATGGTTTGAATCTGACATGCTTCTATAATAGGGAGCATAATTTGAATTTAATAACTCATTAAGCTGCTTATAATTTTGTTATTGTGTTATTTGTTATTTCTTTAGTGTTAGAGAAATTTCTCATGATAACCTGCTTCATTTTGTGGTCATCGACCAGTTTCGGGCGTTCGTCCATCTTCACGATGCGTCTGTCAGACAGTGCGATAACACCAGACTTGAACAGAGCAAATTCAGTTTACACACTCCTTATGTTTCTAAAAATGCTACTATAATATCTCGAGACAGCAATCTAGTCTAGTTATTCTAAAGATCACAAATATTACGTTATGATGTATATTAGTATGCAGCTCAGGAAATTTATGCTGAACTTTCTTCAACTAGAAATAAATAAACTGTCTGGAGTGTGTAAACTGAATTTGCTCTATGCAAGTCTGTGTTTTCATCCTGCCTGACAAACGCATCCTGAAGATGGGCGAACGACCAAAACCGGTGGATGACCACAAAATGAAGCGGCTATCACGGAAAATGTCTCCGATGATTTTCCAGCTCTGCGGAACCAACCGCCACAACAATTTTAGTGTAAATAGTTTTTCCAATACTAGTGAATTATTTATTCCAATATTAATGAACTAGATTTGGACTGATGTGATTTGGAAAATGGCCAAAAATGAAGGAAGGAAAAAGTGGTCTCTTTTCATCTAACGGAATCATTAATATTTATAACTTCCGACGTAATGAGTGCCGAATAGAATTATTCTATTCCAAATTAGCACACATTCCGTATTTGATCTCATTAAGAAAAAACAATGCAATAGAAATTTTGAATAACTGATTAGGAGAAGTTGTGGTCGTGCAATTATTATATCAAAAACTAAGCTTTTGGGTTTCAACTTAAATTTCTGAGGAAGTATTAATAGTGTCAAATTTTCTATATCAAGTTTTTCACCTGAAATACAGATTTTGATGTCCCCTGAGCCCCCCAAAAAAGTGTTTTCTTGGTATGTGTGTGTGTGTGTGTGTTTGTGTATGTTATCTGTGCAAATAAGTATGTATCAGAAAATTATAGCTCAAAACCGAAAAATTGCTGAAAGTTCAAACTTGATATTCCGCTTAGATATTACAATGGGATCCGACTGTACGTTATTTGTCAAAATTCCTCAACGGAAGTACCACTTTACTAGTTTTTTTTTTTTTACTTTTTGCGATTTTCTCAAAAATGACTACAACGATTTTCTTCAAAATTTGGACAATCAATTACACATACAAAGTGTTCATTATAACATTTCTCCGGAAAAATTAATTTAAAGGGGATCAATATGTCTATAGATTTTCGGGTATTGGTCAATGAAAAAATTTTTTAGTTAAAGGTAAACGTTTCGATTATATTTCATAATCTTCCTCAGTACCTGTATACAACAACAAAATCAACAATAAATATATAAAAAAATTTTTTTACATGAAAATAAAAACTGAAAAATAGAATACTAAGTGTGTTACGATAACCTACCAAAACTAAGATGTTTTCATCAAATGCTATTATTGCTATTATTGATTTTAAAGGGGATCTTTTGGGGGAGAGGTGTATGGAGTTATGTTTTCCTTTAAAGTGCTATTTTAGTTAATTACACAGTTCTATCATCTAAATGATATTAATTACAATTAAATATGTTGTAAAAATTCTGAGCTCGAAGATCTGGATTTATGTAGACCCCTCTTAAACAGCACTAGAAAACATTCAGCTTAGTTGAATTGTATCCCAATCTACAACAAAACCAGCTATCACCTCGGCGATGATACTATTTTTAAAATAAAACTGCGAAAAACCGCTAGTTAAAGTCAGGCTGTGTAATTTATTATAAGAAGGAGGGTGAGATATGATCATATCTCAATTAATATTAACAGTAGTGGAAAGAAGATATCATAAATTATTCTTACTGTCTTCCGATCTATGGTTGTTCCGATAGTAGATCATAGATAAGATTTTGAAAAAGTATAACTCAGTTCATTTACTGTTTTGTTAATTAAAACAGAGCGCATCTATATAAAAAAATCTGGTGTGAAACACTCACACAACTTTCTCTTACTCCAGTTATCAAAATTATAATTGACAAATTTTATAGTTTATGTACCAAATTAATTCAAATACGACGAAAATTGAAAAAACCGTTCAGTAAAAGTGCACTTCCGGTTTCTCTAATTTCCTTGAAACTCGGAATTTTGGTCATCCATTTATTTCTAATTAATTTTGTTTGGATGATAGAATTGTATAATCAACTATGATCGCACTTAAGAGAAAAACATAACCCCACCCCTCCCCTAAAAGTGCCATTAAATGAATTTTCCTAGAGAAATGTTTTAAGTAAAAGTTGTAGCTCTTTGTATGAGTAGTTAATATAGCAAGTTTGAACAAAATCGTCGGATCCATTTTTGAGAAAATCGTGAAAAAGTGAAAAAATCATTTAGTAAAGTGGCAAAGTAAACGCACTTTCGGTCATCCGATTTTTATCAAACTCGGAATTTCAACAACATATTTAATTCTAATTAACATTATTCAGATGATAGAATTGTTTAATAAACTTAAATAGCACTTTAGATGAAAACCTAACCCCACCTCTCCCCCATAACAGCCCTTAAATGAATTTTCCCAGAGAAATGTTTCAAATAAAAGTTGTAGCACTTTGTATGTGTAGTTGATATTCCAAGTTTGAAGAAAATCGTTGGAGCCATTTTTGAGAAAATCGCAAAATAGTAAAAAAACCAATAAGTAAAGTGGTACTTCCGGTTGAGGAATTTTGACAGATGACCCACTGTCAGATGCCATGCTGATACCTAGACGGAATATCAAGTTTCAACTTTCTACGGTTTTTCGTTTTTGAGCTATGCTGTTCACACACACACACACACACACACACACACACACACACACCACAGACCATTTGCTAAAAACCACTTTTTTGGATTCAGGGGACCTCCAGGGATCCTTCAGGGATATTTCCGGTGAAAACTCGATATCGAAAATTTGACACGATTACAATAAATACTTCCTCTTACTAGGAGTAAGAGAAAGTAAAAGAGCGCAAAAATAATTCGAAACTTAGATCTGTTTACCAGAAAACCATGGTTATTTGTAATATGGAGGTAATAAGTTACTTAAATTCATGTAGAAACGTATTATTGCTTAATTTAGATCCACAGAAGGAAATGCCACAAAATCTGGGTGTAAAAACGTTTATATACTAATAAAATATTAGTTACTTTGTTTATTTAATGTTTAAAATTTAGAAAAACCCAAAAAATAGTAAACACCATCTGCTCTGGCACATACAGTTATCAGTCTTATTTATGTTACGCTGATTTAAATCAACTGTTTACCTTTAATTATAATCTTTAGTAATTGTTAAAACTGATAGTGTTGTGCAAAGTTATCTAACTTCTCATTTATATTTTTAATTGAAGCGATTTTTTTTTTTGCTCAGTTCAAATTATCTGGGAAATATTTTGTTTCTAAATTTTCTAGTCAGAACCACGTAATTTTATTAAAACCATTTCGAAAAGTGTCAATAATTAATAGAGTGACCCAATAGTAGAATACCCAATAATTAATAGATGGTTTTCATTTTAATTTTAAATTCCCACTTGTTAATTATCACAGATTACAATTTGTTGCCGAATTATCTAGCGTAAACTCCCATTTTTAATTTATAAGTACAATGAAATTTCTTTTAATTAATAGGCTATAAAATTTATATTTAAAACTTAAAATACTTTTATTTTAAAGATTTATTTCCAACTAAGTTTTCGAAATTAATTTCTAAGATTAATTACTTAAATTGGACTGCCCGCAAGGGGTATCTGTTGTATGCAGCTACTTGGGGAGTAGCGACCCCACGGGTTACCACAGCTCAGTTCTACATGCACTTCGTCAGAACAGTACACAATACACTTAAACTATATACACTCTACACTTTACAGACAAGGACAAACACAGTACACAAACTAGGGTCTCCGTCCCTAGTTAATTGGCGAAAGCCAAGGGAGAAGGAAGGGATCAGTGATGGGCAGTGTTGTCTGTAGCTAGAGAACACTGCTTGGAGGCCGGCTGTGCATTGGATAAGTCTCCGGGGCGGACAATAGATCTTTTAGTTCGCAGTGCAATAATCCCCAATAATAATTTAATCTACTTAAATACATCTACATAAAACAGTGTAACCGAGAATAAAACAATAAATATTTAATTTTTTAAAAGTTTTAATTCAGAAAATAAGGTCTATTTAAAATTGTTTTGGTCAATATGACCAATTATTATTTCTTTAAAACTGTAAAACAGGCAATTGTTTTATTTACTTTTAACGAGATTTTAAAACTCACTGCAGCATCTGCGTTCAATTTAAAGTGTTTTTTTTTCAGATTCTTTATTTAAAAAAAAAATAATAATAATTGTTAGACACGAAGATATTATCATACTTTCTAAAAATTTAACGTAAACCATCATTACGTAAATACTTACGACAGATTATAATTTTTTAATATCATAAAATTAAGAAAATCATTTTTGCCATAAAATAGCCCATAAAAACACAGTTTTTAACAATAAATAAATGAATGAATTACCTCCACTATAAAAGCATTAATTTATACTCACAGTAGGGAACTGTATATTGCTTAAGCTAAATGGTTAACAAGGCCTTAGAAGAGGCCATTAGCCCGAAGTAGCCAATTGTGGGAAAAATATTAAGCTCCCGCCAGAATATAAACATAATATTCGATCAAAATAAATAGCAATGGGATTTCTCTTTTTACAGGAAAAAAAAAAATCAATTTTTACAAGCTGTTACAGAGTTAGAGTTAAGTTACAGTTAAGCGATTACAGAGCTCACGTCCTTGCTCTAAACAAGGCAAGTGATCGTATAAAATTATCGGAATTGAGTTTGCGCTGGATATACATGTTTTTAGAACCTCTGAATACGAAAAAATGTTTTCAACGAAAGGTCTTGTATGTGTGAACAAAATATCAAAATGTGTGAAAAAAAAAAAATCTGGTGTGAAACACTCATACACCTTTCACTTACTCCAGTTATCAAAATTATGATTGATTGACAAATTTTATAGTTTGTGTACCAAATTTAATGAAATTCGTCGAAAACTGAATAAACTGTTCAGTAAAAGCGCACTTCCGGTTTACTAATTTTTCCTTGAAACTCGGAATTTTGGCCATCTATTTATTTCTAATTAATTTTCTTTGAATAATAGAATTGTATAATCAACTATGAGAGCACTTTAGAGAAAAACATAACCCCAGCCCGCCCCTAAAAAAGTGCCCTTAAATGAATTTTCCCAGAGAAATGTTTTAAATAAAAATTGTAGATCTTTGTCTGTTTAGTTTATATATGAAGTTTCAAGAAAATCGTCTGAGCTATTTTTGAAAAAATTGCGAAAAAGTGAAAAAAAAATCATTTAGTAAAGTGTTAAAGTAAACGCACTTCCGGTTATCCGATTTTTTTCAAACTCGGAATTCCAACAACATTGTTCAATTCTAATTAACATATATAGATGACAGAATTGTCTAATAAACTGAAATAGCACTTTAGAAACTTGTAAAGTGGCACTTCCGGTTAAGGAATTTTGACAGATAACGTACTGTCAGATCCCATGGTGATACCTAAACGGAATATGAAGTTTGAACTTTCTACGGTTTTTCATTTTTGAGCTATGCTGTTCACACACACACACACACACACACACACACACACACACAGATATTTGCTTAAAACCACTTTTTTAGACTCAGGGGACCTCATAACGGATATTTCCGGTGAAAACTCGATATAGAAAATTTGACACGATTAAAAAGTAGAAAATTGCAGGAAGTTCAAACTTGGTATTCGTTTATGTATCAAAAGTTTCGGGCAAAATACATCATCCGAAAGTGCTGAATGTTTTTTTAAGACTTTAACGATATTCTTTAAACTGCGTATATTATCTGCACACATAAATACCTATCACTTATATTTTGAAACATTTTTCGCGGGAAAATTGATTATTTGTGGATTTCTGGGGGATCAGTAGTGTTAAGCTTTCTTCTAAAATATCATTTCAGTATACTGTATGATTCTACTACCTCTTTAATATTAATATACATTTTCTAATGCTTCTTTTCTAGCAATATTTCTGTATTGCTAGAATTCAAAAATTTGAAGAACATCGATTAACCGGAACTGCACTTCACTGATTAGGTTTTTGAGTTTAGGATTAGGATTCAGATTTGTAGTTTTTTATTTGTAAACTACTGCCTGATTTTTCAGGTGGCCAATTATCGATCTCATAGTATAAATTTATGTACATAAAATATTTGTATCTTTTAGTGAAATGAACATACAATAAATCGTCTTACTGACTAAAGCTTTTCTTAACTAAGATAAGTTGATGACTGCAAAACCTTAAAGTGATAAAACAAAATTTAAAGTTTCATTACATTATTTTATTAAAATACAGTAGAGAATATTTACGTCAGTGTTCATAATCAGACATGATGATGTGAAAATAATTAAATTAATTAATGTGATATCAACATAAGAGATGTACTCAACAACACACTCTTTGGAAGGAGAGATGTCTGTCTAGTAAATATGAAGTAGCCCGTGGGAGTTGTTTGATGACGTGAAGAGTACCATGGAGATAGAGGTGGGGCTCATCATGTCATACACAGTGGAGTTACCCAGTGGAATTTTTATACTTAACGGATACTGTTGGGGGGCTATAAATAACTTTCTTAACTTATTTGTCATATTATTTGTATATATGTATATTTTACTCTATAAAATGGTTCAATTTTATAGTAAGTTAATCTGAACGTAGTAATTTATTGCGAAGTTTGTTTTATTATGGAATTTAGTTTTTTAGATATTTAATTATCTGTTATGTCAAAAAAAAAAATGCAGCATGTGATGGGAATATCTGTTAGAACAATATTTATTTCAAATATTATCGCTTCGATTATAAGCAAAACCGCCAATAAGTCTCTCGGAAGTAGGACAACTAAACACTTTACAAAAAAGCTGTTTCTTAGTCACCTTACTTAAATTAATGGCCCGACCGTTGCTCGAATATGGTTCTTTAGTATGGTCTCCTTTCCAATCACACCTAGTCGACCAACTTGAAGCTGTTCAAAGAAGGTTTCTCCGTCTTATTTTTTATAGGAAAAGTGGTATTTATCATGTTGCGCCCGTATGATATTAGTATGGAAATTCTGGGCTCTACAACCTCTTGACAATAAAAGATTCAACAGTGATTGCATATTGGTTTTTAAGTTCCAAAAAATATTATTAATTGCCCTGACTTACTAAAGAAAACTTAATATTCATTACCTATGAAGTGTATTCGTCAGAGATTAATGTTTTCAAAAACCTACAACACAACGAACTATGCCAATTTTCGTCCACTGACACCGAATATTATGAATAATTGTAACAAATCTGGAAAAGTTATATTTTAATGTAGTGTCTAGTTTAGATCAGTTTCTGCGTCAAAATCCCATTAGGAATAATGAATGACAAAACGACAAAACTGATAAAACATTCTTTCGATTAATTGAAACGATATCATATTTTTCCCAAATTTTTTGCAAACACAAACACACACATATGACTGAATGTTTAGACCTTTTTCCATCCTTGAAGTGTACAGCAGTTAACTACGGCTCAATCTGCCTGAATTTCTAATTTCTTAGCTTAATTGGAACTCATCTATTTATTCTAATTCCTACTTTACTCTATCTTTATTTCTATTTAAAATCTAGCAGTTTGCTTTCTTTTTACTTCCTCTATCTTAGGTTTAAAAAGTTCCATATATTCAAAAATATTTAAAACTATTATTGAATTAACTATTTTATTGAATTTCTCTAAAAATATAAACCTTTTTTACTTTTTTTTGTCCTAATGTTGACGTGAACCGTAACAGACAAATCTCCGTGTTGACGAAAGTATTGATTTCAAATATAATTCGTATGCAGTATTAAAGAAACCATAGAAAAGGAAGTCCACACACAATAGAACAGAACATAAAGGGGACGAGGTTTCAGTAGTTAAGCAAAACAGTTATGCGCTGATAAAGCCTATGGAAATCAGCGATTTTCCACCTTCATATTAGCTGTAACCATAATCATTACTCTAATAGATAAGCCACCTAGCCGTCATATTTATATTATTTACAATGTAATATTCATTTTATTTACATAAAATAGAAATTATTGTATATAATGGGGGAAGATTAAAGTTTAAACGATTTATTAGTAATAATGTTAACTATAAACTTACGTAAGAATAGCGTTTTTCCTTAGTTGGATAAATTAATAAATTTTCAAGAATGGAATATGTGATGGATGCAAGAAACATATAAATATATTAAATTTTAAATAAATTTAAATTATCAAAATATGTGACATACTCTTGCAAAAGGACAAGCCCAGGTATACAGGTCCAGTTACTCGTAAGGTTCAAGAACAATTATGGCTATTGTACTACCCCTTCTTCTCACAGGGGAGGAATTAAGAAACAAAGAGAAGAGATATTTTAAGACAGACTGGTGCTACAAATAGAGGTGGAAACATCGAAACACTACTTCAGGAATTACATCACACCCAAACATTACAAATAAGAACAAAATTGAATTGATAATTGTGTTCTTAATCATAATTAGATTTTAAAAATTTTTATTTAATTTCACTGGCTGTGTATTAATTAAATAGATGCATTTGTTTTTTGATTGCCCATGATCGCTTATATTTTAACTTCTTTAACTGCTACCCCAAAAGGAAGTATTGCGATCGTTCCAGATTTTGGAAATGGAGTTTTCACCGGAAATACTCGTTTTGAGGTCCCTTAATGTGTGTGAAAAGAATATCTCAAAAACGATAAGTTGCAGGAAGCTCAAGCTTGTTATTTCGTTTACATACTACCACCGTATCAGACACGAAGATTTCGTGCAAAATCCATCAACCGGAAGTGCCATTTTACTGAATTGTTTTTTTTTTCCAGTTTTTTGTACTTTTTCAAAAACGGCTCCAACGATTTTCTTTTAACTTTTTATATCAACTACACATACAAAGAGCTACAACTTTTATTTGAAACATTTCTACGGGGAAATTCATTTAAGAGGCACTTAAGAGGGTGAGGTGGGGTTATGTTTGCCTCTAAAGTACTATTTTAGTTCAATAATGTGCTGTACAATTTACTAAAGTGAAATATTACAGATTATATATATTTTTATACCTAAACGGAGCGTTTAAACTAAACCAGCAAAGCATATACAGCCTGCAAATTGCCTATATTAAGGGGCTATACAGTCAAACCACATCTCCAACATTTTACTACATATTTATACACAGTTTCTAGTTATTTTAAACGATTTTTTTTTTTTTTTTTAATAATTTTTATTTATAGAAAAAGTTATATACATTCTGGGTATTTTAGTAAGGAACTGCTAAACAATGGATCTCTAAAGAGTAATTTTGTGTGGGTTAAAATAATTTATTCAAAAACTTTAAAAACTTTGTTTTACTTAAAAGTACTAAAAGTTTGTGCTTCGGGCATCTGTATCATCAAGAACAATGGGTCTGTCTAACTTGTGTTAATTTTTATATAATCTACAATATTTCTTTATATTAACTTATTTTTTATAAAAAAAAAAAAGAAGAAAAATCCACATAATTTTAGCTTTAAATAATTTTCATTTTATTGTAGGTTAATAACAAAAAAAATATTATGTTTAATATGTGAGAATTCAATGATTTTGTTATTATTAACAGATGTAATATTAATAAATACCATTGGAATATTATTAGAGATTTCACATGAGATTTACAATATATTGCCACTTAATTAATGAACCAAGAACAAGCTATTGATTTCCCATTCATAGGTTTCTGTTCATATCCATATAACATTACAGTTGTTATACATTATCCTCAACATTATACAATTATATTCAATACTATAATATTTAGTGGAAAGGCACAATTGTTATTAATCAAAACAGGGAGTAAAGTAATTCTTTTTTATACTCCACACGAACGCAACGAATGTGGCACGAAAATGAACGAAATTGTAAAAATACATTACTAACATATTAATATTAAATTTTGGTTTATACGAAAAAAAAACGAAAACGGAATTTATTTCTACTCAAATACTCTTTCCCTCTCTCTTACCTGCTTGGTATAACCAACCTCAAATCCGTTGTATCTGGGATTTGTTTTGATTGCATGTTTTCGTGTCTTGCATGTTACATATCGGCGGTAATCACAGATTTTAATGAAATTAAGTATCTTATTCTTGCTGAATAGTATTTTAAATAGATTTCTTAATTATTTCAACAGACAAAAACGTCTAAAATTGTCTAAAAACTTTCCTGTTATGTGTTTCTCGCAAATGTATTTAATATTGTGACAATAATGGTCATCACGAAAAAATTTGCCAAAGTCCAATTTTGGCTCATTGCAATATCCACAACACTAATGATACAACTTCAAAGTCCATTTTTAAAAGGATGAAAAGAATCTTTTTTAGAACTATGCTGACAGATTCTAACATATACATACACACACACACCCACACCGCTGATACAGACCAATTTCTGAAAACCATTTAGTTCCCGATTTAGGAAACTTTGTGCAGGTGAATATTCAAAACACAACAGAAACTATGAAGAATGTCAGCTAGTATTCTAACATTTCCAGTTTACAATGCTAAAGGCCCCTTATTGGGCTCCAATTGAACGAACTAATTAAAGTAATCTGAAAATACTTTTATTTTCACCAGCTAGAAACAAAGTACTCTATAATCTCTGATCAAACCAACCCACTAATTCATCAACTTCTAGATTTGTTTCTAGCAGATGATTGGATTACATTAAATAAATATTTTTGAGGAACTACAAAAAAAAAATATATATATATTTGAAGAACCTCTAATGGGATCAGGCAATTTTTTATTCATTAATGTCTTTTATGAATCTGTAGTTGTAATTTTCTAATAATCTTTTATGAATTGACTAATTTAAAATACGCACTACAATCGCGAT
Organism: Triatoma infestans; assembly: GCA_011037195.1. Lineage (NCBI taxonomy): Eukaryota > Metazoa > Arthropoda > Insecta > Hemiptera > Reduviidae > Triatoma > Triatoma infestans. The sequence goes on from JAAEAF010007697.1 coordinate 153,397, forward strand.
AGAACGCAGTAAAAAAAGTGTACTTTTTTATTATATTTAATACTATTTCTATAACCTGCTTACAGGTTTTATCTCCAATATAAGGTCAAATAAAAAAAGTACCTATGTATATATAAAGAATAATGAGATAGGTAAAGTATAGAAAAAAAAGAAGCAATCTGCAAGAACTTATTTAACTTATAATAGTTTAACGTATAATAGTAGCGATACAATAAATCATACTAAAGATATTAAATTTATACCAAGTGGATTTTTATCATAATACAATATTTTAATGTTGCGCCATATAAAGTATATTGCTTGTAGTTGACGTCTATTGTGCAATAAATATATTTTGGAACAACTCAAGAGAGTGAGCACTTACTATCTTCAACTCTTAAAAAACTACACATTATTTATCTAAATCTTGAACATAAATTGTCTTATATTATGACTTTTGAGTAAAGATTTTTTGAAGATAATTATTTTTATTCGTTAGAAATAACAAATTTTAAAGTATTTAAAGATTTTTAATAAATAAAAGTCAGTAATATGAAGTAGTCTTTACCGTTTGTTTAGGTGCCAAAAAAATGTCCGAATTTCAAAAACTGTAACCATTATTCATTTAAATGCTCTTTTTTACCTGTTTCAATTTTAATTTCATTTTTTCCACAATACTTTAAAGTTTTAAAAAAATTGAATCTCAAGCAGAGATGTGTAGATATAATTTTATATTTAGATTATACTAAGATACATGTTTAGATACGTATTGAATAAAGTGCACTAAATTAGCATATAATCATAAACATTAATTCATAAGACAACACTAATTCATAAGATGATTTCACAATTATATTTAGGGCCTAACAATGGGCGAATAAACCAATCTTTCATTGTTGTTGGATTCGCAGAACTGGAATATATTAGAAATTTTTTCCATGGTTTCAATTACATCATTTGCGACTGGTTTCAGGCGCATAAAGTATGTTTTGATAAGTAGTGTTACGGTTCCAAAAAAAAAAAAAAAAATCTGGTATGAAACATTCACATAAGTTTCTGTTTCTCTTACTCCTGTCAATAAAATTATAAACCCTAAACCCTATGACGCAACAACCCATGAAAAGCCACGGCTTGCCAGACGGCGATTTGAATCTCCGGGCATGTGGAAAACACGCCGCAGTTATCACGCCGTTTAGTTCCGGCCTTCGCTACCTAGGGCGCTACTAACTGTAACTTCCCACTTTTTATCACGATGCTGGGTCAACACCGACTTTGCCCTCACGGGAATCGAACCCCGAATTCTCGTACGAAAGGCGTGAGAACCTTAATAAAATTATATATAAAATAAAAAATTTTCTTTATACTTCAAATTTAGTTCTTATATCGTAACATAAATATAGTGGGGGACCAACCTACCTAACCCAAGCAGGTAGGGAGTTAAGAGCACGCCAATTACATTAAATCAACCCCAGATATTTGACGTTTAACGCCATAAATTCCAGAGAACTATCTTAAATCTTTTTTTTTTTTTTGGAAACTGTTTCGAATAGTGGTGATAGGTTTATATCAGTGCAGTTAGGATTCCAAGTTTTAAAGTAATTGTTATAATTATTTTAAGAGATAATTACAAAAAAAAATTCATAAATTTATTCTGTAAAGATGAACCTGTCCGGTTAACCGATTTTTTTTTTTCAAATTTGGAATTCTGGCAATGTTGTAAATGTATATTTATTAATTTTATATAAGTGATAGAACCATACATTGGTTTTACTATTGTAGTAGTATTTATTTACTATTGTAGATGTATTTTGTTTTATTTTTGGGTGATTTCCTTATAAAGAAGTTGAGTTTAATAGATACATAGTAGCTATAAAAAAAAAAAAAAAAAAAAAAAAAAAAAAAATATTACATTATTAGAAAATTATAAACAAACTTTATACTGAGTCAAAAAAATAATGTAAAACAAACTTTTCAAACATAAATTGAGGTAGTCTGGGGAAAAGGGGCCCCATAGGTAAAAATCTTTTTTTTGAGAAAACATACATTGAATGTTACTTATTAATTGAAGTCTCTGTTATCGTGTCTCTTTTAATACCATAGTTTTGGATGAATTTGTAGCACATTTAACATAATTTTTATGAATAAAATCATGTTAGATTTAAAAAAAAAAAAAAAAAAAAAAAAAAAAAAAAAAAAAAAAAAAAAAAAAACTTTTGCAAATGTAACTATTAACATCATAGGCCCTTTTTATGCAGAACTATATTTTGTAAACAACAATAATTAAATTCTGTGTTTCTCAATCCTTTACGTTTCCGTTTCATATATCCTTCTTCACTCGCAATATTATCATCAACATTATTTGTTAATATACGGAAACAGTGCAGTAACAAACCGTATCACAGCCACTCAGATGATATTCCCACCACAAAAAAAAACAGCTGATCAAAGGGAAAAAATGTGCTGCCATCTTACAGTTGATCTATTGAAATAAAACTTAGCATATTCAGGAAGATGTGGCCGTTCATTTGAAATGTTCTGGGGAAAAAGAAACTACGGTTCTATGGGTCCATTTTTCCCCCCAGATCTCCTCAATTATACATATTTTTGTTAAATAATTTAGTGTTATTGATAAGATATCTGTAGTTCAGAAAGCATACTCCATAAAAGTAAAAATTCTGTTACATTTACTTATGTAATGGAATCAGTTATTGGATGTTCTGATCCCACCTTGACAATCTAGCGCATCGTTGGACTTGTTCTAGGAATAATTCAATATTTGTATTTTGCTCTCCGTCAAAACACGGAATTTGGTTCAGGAGGTTTAGGCTTGCTATTATGGATGTTTTACCTTGGGCCGGGGGAGCAGGTGCAGACCTTTCTCTTTCACCCAAGAGGTGTTGCACGCCCTCTTCAAGACATCTGCTACTCCAGGAATCACACATCAAACGATTCCATTACATCTAATATCTGATTCTGATCATCTAATATCTGAAATTACACTGTCTATACAGTGTAATTTCTTTTTAGATTTTCTGTTTCCCTTAGATTGAGTCAATTGTGTTAATACTTTAGTGGAAACATGAACGTTACGGCCCCCCCCCCAAAAAAAACCTCCAAAAATCAATTTTTCCGGGAAAATGTGTCAAATATAAAGTCGCACTTTCAGTTGATCTATATTTTTTTTCTCGAAACATTTGTGTCAAATACGGGATGGTAGTACTTAACTTAGATATATCATCAAGTTCAATCTTCCTGCGACTTTTCGCATTTTTTTTTTGAGAGATATTTTGTTCACATACACACGCACAAACTCAGAACATTCTCTGAATACATTTTTTTTAATGATCCCGGAAACCTCAATTTCAAATAATAAAAACTAGCTTATTAAAAAAAAATGGACGTTTAATTTAGAAAATGAAATTTAATTGGATTTAAGTTTTCCAGAATTAATAAGGTAAACAGCAAATAATATTCTATTCTTTGTTACTTGATAAATTTATCAATCGAGCAAGTAAATAGAATGGAAAATTTATCAGCACTTGATAAAACTGTCAAATTGTTCTAATAATGTAACAACTCTATTCCAAAATTTAACAATTCAAATAGATTTCATTTAATATATGAAAATAACTACAGAGTTTTAGTATTTGTCGATTCTCATCGATTTCTTTTATTATGGAATGAAATAAAATAGTGTCCCAACTTGGTTTTTACATTTAAAATATATAAATAAAATTGTTACTAGCAATTTATGCGTAAGTAGTAAGGTAAAATTAATACAGATCATTTCTAATGAAGTTTAATTATCCTGTAAATATATTTATGTTATTTATAATAAATAATTATTTCGATACTTCTATTATTTTTTTTTTTATATGACCAAATTCCCCTTTTCTGAATATTTAACTTCTTTTCTATTATGTATTTGCACGTTGAAAGCGTCATTTATAATTTACATAATGTATTAATGGTTATTGCCAAAATTTCCGCTTATTTTATAGCATTAGTCGCCACTTAGGCCTCACATGGACCCATTGTACTCCCCCCACTCATGTATACACTCTTACAGCAACCTCTCTGTAGCGTTAATAATCGTCCAGGTTCTGTTCTAAGAAGTATCTCCAATTTCAAAATATTAATAGTAGAAATAAATTACTCTAGAGAGTAAATGATTAATAGCTATGTGGTGAAATGGTTCTTCGGTTATTCGAGAACCTAATTCTAAATTTCCACAAGCTTCCTGAGTAAAAATTTTGTAAAATATTTCAACCAAAAGCCATATTGAAATGGTTAAAACTTGGGAAGCCCAAAATTGGAACTAGAGACACTCGTGCTTAAATAAAGTACTGCATTCCATTCTATGAATACTCCGGAGGTCTTCAGCTAGATCTAAGGTCATTCACTGCTCGTGACACCAGGAACATGCTACTTGATGAAACTCGCCAGTCATTCAGTTTGTTAACATTTGTGTAAATTGTTTTATTATTTAATTATTCAGTTCTATTCAAAGTGAATGACAAAAAATCCATTAGTACCAACTAATGATTATATCTTGAAAAAAAAAAAACGATTAATATAAACAATAAACTTGTAGTAGAAAAATCTAGTGACTGAAAACTTCTCTTATCCATTGATGGATTGACAAAGTAGAATAGCTAAAACACAGATAAAAAGCTAAAAGATACAACCATTTATCTTACTGTCGGCCAAAAAAGTAATCACCAAATCTGTCAACTATTGTTTCGCTTTTCTTAAATTGGCATTTTCTTTTAAATCTATCAGTTTTTACTTTCTATTACTGCTGGTAAGAGGAAATATTACGATCTTGTCAAATTTTAAATATTGTATTTGTCACTGAAATTTAAGGGTTTTTAGCTTTAGTACTCCCTAGAATTCGAATAAGTGAATTTTCAAAATTCGTATAGTATGGGGTGGTGTGTTTGTGTTCGTTATATAGAAAGTATGTGAACATTATAACTTAAAAAAAACTCGCTAGTATGTCCAACTATAATATTCCGTTTAAATATCACGAGGGGAACCGATAGGAAGTTGTCGTTCAAATTCTCTCAATCGGAAATTATCACATTATTAAAGGAATTTTTCACTTTTTTGGGGGGAATCTTCTTGAAATTTTCTCCATTTCGGTAAAGAGATGGGATTAGCCTTTCCTTTAAAGGGCTACTTCAGAGTGATGCAAGGGTCTGCAAAGCATTTATAATGCAATAATAATTAATTATGTTGCTAAAATCTCAAATATGAAGAAAATCGCTTGACCGGAAATGCACATTTCCGGAACTTTTGACTTTCTCTTTCTCTTTTACTTCTGGTGGTAAGAGGAAGTATTGCGATCGTGTCAAATTTTAGAAATTGAGTTTCACCGGAAATAGTTTTTTTTTTTAATTTAAGGGGCGTCAACATGAATGACCATTGGTGCCCGGAGCCTTGTCAGTGCACTGCGCCCGGCAGTGTTCCCTCGATACAGACAACACTGTCTATCATCGGACAGTAAGCTGTAGAGGCTCTAGGAAGGAAAAACAAAGAAAAACATGTTTTTCCTATGAAAACTTAAAAAGCACATTTCAAATATATGTGTGTGTGCTAAAAATGGCAGGAAGCTCAAATGTGGTAATTCGTTTAGATACTATCACCACATCAAACATGAAAGTTTCGGGCAAAATCCATTAAACCGAAAGTGTAACTTTATTGAATGGTCTTCTCCTTTTTTTTCCCCAGTTTTCCGAAATTATCTTAATAAAAATGGCTCCAACGATTTTCAACTTTAAACATCGTATACCATCTACTCATATAAATACCTATCACTTTTATTTGAAGCATTTGCCCAAGAAAATTGATTTTTTGGGAGTTCTGGAGAAATGAGTAGCACTATGCTTTCCTCTAAAGTACCACTTTTTTCCTTTAGAATCTTAATCAAATTTATAATAAAGAATTACTAATTTTTCTCTATTGTAATTGTTTCCAGATCAGATTTTATTGAAAGACCCGTAAGACATTCAGTGAGCTGTTGCAGTACTCGTTTCAACAGACCAGATATAGAAAGAACGAAATCAGACAGCAGCCATTATCCAAGATCAGTAAGTATTATCATTTTGTTTTTAGTCACGAAAAGATTGACAGGCCAATTTAAATTATAGTGCAATATTCTATTTTATATATATATATATTTTTTTTTTTTGGTGAAGGGTCCTATTGCACTGCGATCTACACGATCAATTGTGCTACGGCCCTCGGGTGCTATGGGCTTAGCCTACAGCACCCCGTCACGGGCGAACCTCTCGCCTATAGCACCCCCACCAGCTTAAGATCCCTAACGAATCTTAATATCCTGGAAAACTCTAGGGTGGGTATGTTACCCTCTTCCTCCTGGTAACTGCCCAGGTTCATGAATCTTCTCTGAATGGCACCATCACACTCCTATGCACAGTCAGTATGGGAGTTTCCTCCATCTCCCTTCAGAATATGCACATGCTGCCACTCTCCAAGCCTAGAAAGCCTCTAGAAAGCCTCTTGAGGAAACCTGTAAGAACGAAGGCCTCCCTGGATTATAATTTCCCAAGCAGATCTTTGTCTGCCTTAGCCCAGGGAGGGATTTCCAGAGTTGAGACCTCCTTACTTCCTCCTGCTTCTTAAGTTCCTCTAAAACAGGCTCGTCGCTTTTCCCAACAAAATGATGCAGGCCTCATAAGTTAGGATATTCCTTGCCAGAGCGTCGGCCATCCTATTTCCTTCTATGCCAACTTGCCCTGGCACCCAAACGAGGGTAACTTTGTTCTCTCTGCCAGGTCATTAAGCGTGCCTAGGAATTCCCAAATCATTTTAGAGCTGATAACATGGGAACTCAATGCTCTAATCGCTGCCTGACTATCGAAAATGATTACAGTCTCCTGGTTCCGATATCTCCTATCGAGATTAAATTAAACGCATCGTCCAATTGCGTGTATTTCTGCCTAGAAGATGCTGAGAAACCTACCCATGGGCTCTGAGATTTGTTCATTGGATCAAACATCCCCAACCCAGTTCCCTCGAAAGACTTCGATCCATCAGTATACCATTTTATGGATATCCACCATCTGGATACCCGCCAGAATGGATCCATTGCTCCACTATTTCTTGGTACTCAGCTTCAAAGAAAAGTTCTAAACGAAGTTGTTTCTTAATCATACCGTCCCTGGGGAGGTTCCAAATGAGGGAGGCTCGCTGTAGGTAGGGATGACCGCTCCCTAGCACTCAGGCCCCCTCCTTTTTCATGTCTCCCCTTAGCCGCCCTCTCCACCTGCTATACAAACAAGATTAATATCAAATGAAGATGTTCACAATTTTTTTAAACGTATTCTAGTCAGAGTTCAGAACTTTCGCCTCCCTTAACTTGCTTTGATAGCTTAACTTATTAAAATAATCGCTTGGGAAATGAAATATCATTTCTTTCAATTCCTTCAAAAATCATATTTTATCAATGTTTTCAAAATCAGATATCCTCGATAATGCAAAATTCCTTAATAGTATGTTATTTGATAAATTTTTGGTTTACAAGTTGCAAAGAAATCCTGCTCAGATTCATGTTTTCCGTTCCAATCAAATAAACAGTGAAAAATACAATCAATTTTTTTTTTTCAATTTAAGACGCTTCAACATCTATGGTCTTGGGTGCCCGGAGCCTTCTCAGTGCACTGCCGGTCTCCGGGCAGAGTTTTCTCGTTACAGACAACACTGCCCATCCCCGAGCAGTGAGCTGTAGAGGTTCCTAGGAAGAGAGGAAGAGAATCTAGAGGTAGCACTGCTGGACTCGAACCCGGGACCTCCACGTTGTTAGACTAGCGCGCTGTCACTAAACTAATCTCTTCCTTTTAAGTGAATTTAATAATATTTATAATAAGAAGGCTTTGTTGATAATAAAAATATACTTTTCATATAAATATGAAATCAGTGCCATCTGGAGGCAGGCACGTGTTGCACAGATGTTACCATTTCAGTAGGAGAAATAATAATAAAAGCATTTTATTGAAGTAATTCTTCATTATTAATATTAATATTATTATTATTATTATTATTGTTGAATATTTACATTATAAAAGGTTTAATATTTTGAATTATTGAAAATTTATTTTAAATTATAAATAATTATTATTAACTAGTAAATAATTTTGATTATGTTTCAGGCATACCACGAAGAAAAGCGTAAAATTAAAGATGAAATTGAAAGAAGATATGTAGCTTATGTATCTAGCGGTGAATCGGAAACATATGGTTATTGTACACTGAAGCGAAGTGAACTTAAAATTGATAATAATAATCGTAATAAACCAGAAGAAAGCGACATGGATTATTATACAAGTTCCGAAACTGGGAGCCAGGAAACTGTAAAATATAATGAAAATAAACACAAACCAAGTGATGCTGGCAATTTAGATGAAGAACAACATGAGAGCAATGAAAGTGGTTTTGATGAACGAAGAGATTCATCATCATCACAAGAACAGCTGGACAAAGATTTAAATCGTTCGAAAATAATTACTGAAAATAATAATAGTATCGCAACCATTTATGAGAATGTACAAGAGACTACAACTACTAAACTCATAAATGAAGAAAGTATTGTTGAGATGAATGGTACAAATGGAAAACTGGAAGAACTCCAAGAAGAAGAAGAAGCAGAAATCAATAAAGCTGAAGAAAAAGAAATCATTAAAGAAGAAATAAAGGAAACAGAAGAAGAAGTAATAAAAGATATCCCAGAAAAGAAATCTATTGCTATGAAACTGCAGGAAATTAAAGAAGCATTAATAAAACAAACGGAAAAAAGAGAAAGTATGACAAAGATATATGATTCAACGCAAAATGTAGCAAATTCCGAGCAAACATTTTACGAAGAGGAATATTCATATGAACCAGAATTAAAGCGATCATCTTCGAAAATAGTAATGAGAACACGAAGTCTACTGAATTTGGAAGAAGAGTCTCATGGCAATACAAATTTTGTTCGCCCTATGGCTGTCAGAAATAAAATTACAACAGGTCCGGATGGTACTTTTGTAATTGCCGGTAGGAAAGCTAATTCTGAACTAAACTTAACAGATGAAAGCAATAATAATTCAAATTTGAGTTCACCAAAAAGTTGTAGACTAGTATCTGGTGAAGAATTGAAGAAACGTAAAGAGGAAATATTTAAAACAAAAGATGTAGACAAACCGGTAGCCGATGGTAAAAAGTATAATGAAGAAATTAATAAAAATAACATTCAAACAACTAAGGAAAAAGCTATCGATAATTTAAAGAAATATTTAAAAGAAAAGAAGATAGGTCTAAAAGAATTATTGACTAATAATAATGTAGTGATTATTGAACCTTTTAGACAAGAAGCAAGTACTGAGGACATATCTGAATATAATCATAGAAACGTTGACTTTAAAAAAGGTTGTAGAGTAACTGGTGCCACAATAAAGCCAGGTTCATTAGGTGAACTACCGGCAAGCGAATCAAACACATTACCTAGAGCCGCTAAACCGCATCAACCGCACGTGCAAAGACATTATTTTTATCACTTAATAAAAACCAAACCAGATCTAAAAGATGATGAGTTACCTGATCCGGATAAGGTGCGACATACAAGGCAAATGTTTCAAAAAGTTGTAAAAGTAGGTCGGAAAGAAGATACAGGTATTATGCTACCAATAGCCGCGAAAATTGTAAATCCATCAAAAGAGACTAAACCACGAATAACACCAGAAGTTAGAATAATTGATGAAGGTTTTATAAAAAAGAAACCAATAAATGAAATAAAAAATGATTTTAAAAAATGTATAAATAAAAAGTGGACAGATTCTGGTTCATTATCGTCAGGGGTTAGCAGTGATATGAGTTGTTTTGATAATGAATTGGATAATAATTTGGATGAGATAAGTCATAAAGGTTACAGTAGCGATGAGGATGCAGAACCAGATCTTTACCATGAGAATGAGGTACATCCTGTTTCGCCGGAAGTAATGCAGAAAATTAGAGCATGCGGTACAACGGTAACTTATTATGGTGGACGTGTAATATCGCACAGCCATGGACCAGTTCGAAGTCCTATGACAATGACAATTATGGATGAAATAAGGCAGGGCCATGAAGGTAATAAAAAATCTTCAAGAGAACAATATATGGGCGTGAAATTTCGTTTAATAAAAAGTAACAGCTGTGGAAGCCGTCTTGAACTGGCCGGTACTGATGATGCAACAAATCCACATATACAGTCTGAACCAAGTAAAAACCGATACTATGAAGATATGTACGGTAAGAGTTTAGGCGAAGAGTTGGCTGAATGTCGAGGTCGTATGGAAACCATAAAAGATGATGTTGAAGAAAAAGAAGAACAGATAAATGTAGCTAAAGTACAAGCTGTATTTGAACGGAAAATAACCAAAGATGAAAAGAAACCAGTCCAATCTTGGAGAGCATTAATAGAATCTAGAAAACAAAGTAGAGCTAAAGAATTACGTAGACCTTGCAATGATATGGAATTTGAAGAATTCCAAGTAGCTGAATAAGTTTAGTATATTTTTTATTAATTTACTAAGTTTTTTTTTTTTTGCTTTGTTTTATTTTGTGGAAAATAATGTCATTTAATATTATTGTTCATACAATGTGTTTTGGGCCATTAGTGCAATAAATTAAAAAGTAAAAAACAACAATGTACAAAAATGGTCATGCAATATTTTTACACCAAATAAACACCGGAAGGACGGAGCAATTATGTATTATATGAATTTATTTAATTATAAAAGTAAAAAATAAAAATATTGTATAGTATGTATAATATAATAATTAAAGAAAGAGCTATTTAAAAAACATTAAGTGCACAAATACCAAATCAAATTTTTGTAATCAATAATTATTGCAGCATAATAAATAAAAAACATTAAGAAGAACTGAAATAATCAAAATTATTTGTAGATTTTTTGTCATCTGTGTTAATTATATGTTTAATAAAAATTAGATTATATTATCATTGTTTAAATTATTTATTTAATCCTTTTTACTTTCTCTTACTCCTAGTAAGAGGAAGTATTGTAATCGTGTCAAATTTTAGATATCGAGTTCTCACCGGAAATATCAGTTTTGAGGTCCCCTGAGTCCAAAAAATTGGCTTTTAGCAAATTGTGTGTGTGTGTCTGTGTGTATGTATGTGAACAGCACAGCTCAAAAACGAAAAATCGTAGAAACTTGAAACTTGATATTCCGTTTTGAGGCCACCATGGAATCTGACTGTACGTTATCTGACAAAATTCCTTGACCGGAAGTACCACTTTACTAGTTGGATTTTTTACTTTTTTGCGATTTTCTCAAAAATGGCTCCGAAGATTTTCTTGAAACTTAATACATCTACCACACATACAAAGAGCTACAACTTTTATTTGAAACATTTCTCCAGGAAAATGCATTTAAGGGTACTTTTGTGGGAGGGGGTAGGGTTAGGTTTTCATTTAAAGTGCTATTTCAGTTTATTATATAATTCTGTCATCTAAATAATATTGATTAGAATTAAATATGTTGTTGAAATTCTGAGTTTGGAAAAAATCGGATAACCGGAAGTGCGTTTACTTTACCACTTTACTAAATGATTTTTTCTCTTTTTCGGAATTTTCTCAAAAATGGCTCCGACGATTTTCTTGAAACTTGATATATAGACTAAACATGCAATGATCTACAACTTTAATTTGAAACATTTCTCTGGGAAAATTTATTTAAGGTCACTTTTAGGGGATGGGTGGGGTTATATTTTTCTCTAAAGTGCTATCACAGTTGATTATACAATTCTATCATCCAAACAAAATTAATTAGAAATAAATACATGGCCAAAATTCCGAGTTTCAAGAAAATTAGTAAACCGGAAGTACGCTTTTACTGAACAGTTTTTTTCAGTTTTCGACGAATCTCATTAAATTTGGTACACAAACTATAAAAGCTGTCAATTATAATTTGGAGAAGTGGAGTAAGAGAAATTGTGTGAGTGTTTCACACCAGATTTTTTTTTTTAATAATTAGGTAATAATAAATAAATAAAAAGTCTGCTTCCTGAATTTTCGCATCATTTTATATTTTCTTATATTTTGTAATTTTCTTTTTAGAACAATGGCGCAAAAATATAGATTTTTCTTTATAAATTATCGTGCCATAAATTTTATAAGTAAAGTTTAGAAAACAAGTTTTAGTAATATTCATAAGTAAGTTAATAAGGTAGCTTCTAGAACACTGAGAAAATAGTTCAACATTTTATTCAATGGAACATGGCTAGGGGAACCCTCATCGTATATTCTTTGAAAAAAAATAAAAATTCTGATTTTACATAATTTTCTTTTACTTACAATTAACATAATTATTTTTGAAAAATTTTCACCCAACACTTAATCTTGACTAAATGTATGTCGTCTTCAATGTTTTGTTAATGGGAGAATTGAAACTTAATGACTTTTTTTTTAAAACAACACTATTTCTGACTCAGGAGACCTAACTATAATTCCGGTAAAAACTAGATATCAAAAATTTGGCACGATTGCAAAAACCTGCCTCTTAGCAGGTATAAGAAAAATTGAAATAAATAAATAAATAAATATATCAAATGTAGTTTTTATTTAGTATAAAGAAAGGAAGTGTATACGACGAGTATATTCCTGTTCATATGAGTGTGTATTTTAACGAAAATATTATAGCGATTCATGAAAACGTGACCAACACTGTAAGTACGTACAGTCACGTTAGATAATTTGTTCTTGTTGCGACATGTCCCCCACCACTACATTAGGCCTAGAAAGTTAAAGAGTTGGATGTAGGCGGAAGTAAGTGGGATGCCCAAATAATATTATTATAGTATATTTATTTTTTTCTACTTGAAAGACATAAAACTTAAAATTTATTGACATAAAATTTATTTATAATTTATTTTCAATAAAATATTTATTAATTATTATTATATGAAGTTTATTAGAAAGTTTTTCTTCCTAAAAAAATAAATATTAGAAAACTAAAAAAACTAATAGACTTTACGATAAAAGAAAATGATATAATTCATTTATATTTTCACTTAACTTTCTAAGAAACTTTAATTGAAATCTTAAACTTGATGAATTACTTAAATTAGATCGCTCTTACCAACTAGTACAATCTCGGGTAGGGTGGTGTAAGACAATCAAGATACCCAGTTTGGGCTGAACAAAAAAAAATAAATGTTCTCCCTTTAATTATGAATTTCATTATATTTTGTAGCTACTTTGGATCATTTTAGAAAATTATCTTATAAATTATTCTTTAATTAATAAAGCTGGTGAGAAATATTCTAAAGACTTTCAGTTATCCAATTTTCGTAGTTGATAATTTTTTCATAAACCCTAATGTTTTACAGTTGCCTCAGAAACCCCAAAATAAATTTTGTCGATCAATGAAAAAGATAGATATACCAGAAAATCTTGAATCCATTTTTGAGAAATATAAAAAAAAAAAAAAAACTGAAAAAAATTAATTCGATATATGATATTTCATTACAATCAATTTTTGACTGATAATTCGTTCTGGTCTCCAAGAGATGGTTAAAATAAGATAATGAAGTTTGAACTGTTTGTAATTTATCGGTTTTGAGTTTGATGTAACCGATAAAAAGCAGACATATCTATTTTTAAAAACCATTTTTTGTGTTGTAATCAGAAATTTACTAAAAATATGTAATTCAGGTGAAAAAAAAATTTTTTGAATATCTGATATGAATAAAACAGCACGAATGTGATAATTACATCAAATTCAGCCGAATTTTTTTCAGCTCATCCTTGTAACATAAATTAGAAATAAATTATTATAGCGTAACTATGTCAACTAAAAAAATATAATATAGAATTAAATGAATAAGGTAGTGAATAAATAATCATTATGGCGATAATTAATTACGTGCAGGATATTGTGAGAAAAACTTGAATGCCATCTAAAGTTAGCATAAAAATATACATCGCTATCTTGTTTAACTGACTTCTAGTACAAAGAGCTCGCAAGGAAAGGAAGCAGGTGTACTTAGATCATCGATGGTCCCACTGTGGCCCCATCCCGCGTAAAACAGCTCACATCAGCCCTGTCTTATTAGAAATGCCAGGGCTGGAGCATGATAAATCTCACAGGTTCGCCACCAAGTTACAAGCGCGAAATTTTTTGGAATCGCTTTCGAGCATAGTGCTCATACTCTGCAAAGTGTTTTGTTCCTGTTGGCCACAAATCCTATGGAGTGAGACTCATTCTATGTATATGCTTTCTACAAAAGCAATGTAATCAGGGCAGTGATTTTCCCTAGTTCTATTTTCGTTTTGGCAAGGAGATAAATTGTGCGTCTTTGAAAGGCCACTGTTCCCCAATATTTTTTCAATAGTGTATATTTTTTATGCAAGCCATTCTCCAAAGCATATTTTTTTACGAAATGCTGCAGAAAGGCTCAAAACCAATGAGTGGTCGTGAGACGCCCTCGTTTGCTAGTTTTCGGCCTCGTTATATCCTTGAATGCCCTTTTGGCGCGGTACCTTACCCAACCGTAGGTTATTATGGTTTGCCAGGGATTTGAGTTCTTTAATGCATTCTTCAACTATCTTTGATCTGACTTATTTCGTCTCTAAGGCCTTCACTGCGCCTAACTCTCAGAAATGATTGCAATTATTCTGCCCGTTAGGCTCTAATTCTTAATATATTGAGCACAGCTTAAAATAACGGAAATTTCAACCTGAAAGACTAAAGGAATGCTACCAAGAGATATACCAATGTCGACGACAACGCATTTAATATATACCCCAGCCCTCACACAGGCCTGTATAGACCTGTATAACAACTGTATAGACTACGATTACATTTATTCTCTTGTTTGATAACCGAGGGATTTTCTCTAATTCCCTGATAAAGCCCTATGGATTTACAGGCGAGTTTTAGATTTAAATGCTGGACACTCTATAGGCCATACTCAAAGCTTCCGCTCTTGCAAACAAATACAGAGGTGGAAGCCCCAGAAAGACCACCAAGTCGCCGTAGGGTTGGAACTCGAGGTTTAAGGCCCCATTTTTTATTAAAGCATCTTTTGCATGTCCTTACTTCTCTTATTGGTTTGTAGCGACTTGTTGCCAACTTAATTATGGGTCCAATGTGTCTCCAAGTTATTTAACATTACGCGATAATGGATGATTTCCACGAATGAAGGAGGCCCCTGAAAACATCAAGTTTCTTCTTCTCATGAACAAGTGATTTCTAAACTTTATCATCGAGTTACCACAAACACCTGTATCCAGAAATCTGTTATATTCAAAAAGACAATTTCAAGCAAGAAAAATCACATTAGCAATATCTTTTTAACAGCACATTCAATAGTGTGTTTCTATTTTCTTAGTTAGTATTTTGTAAATGATAAAAATGCACAACGGATGTAATAATTATAATGAATATTATTAATTTTAAAAGAATAATTATCAATATTTCGCTTACCTTCTTTACTGTCGGTGGAGGAACTATGTGTTTTGTTTGAACTGCCATAATGCCGACAATGTCTGTTGGTTCTTTTCGTCCAGCTTCGACCCTGTAAATAAATTGATTTTTTTTTTTAAATAGAAGCTTTAAGAATAAAATGGAATTTTATTTATTTAAAAAGTTTTAACATTTTAGCAAAATCTCAACTTATAACAGAGCAGTTAAAGAAGCGAATTGTTGGAGCGATATATAGGATAAAAAACTCGGAATCCATACACAAGATTAAAAAAAATCAAACTTCTTTCGAGACTAATTGATCGACGCTCTAAACTTTCGCTTGAAAACAAAACGCTTATTGACAACATTATTATAAAGCCCTAGCGGACATAGTTGCGAGGTTTGGGGTTCATCCAAACTTTCTAACTCCTATCAAGAATTATGAATGCACCGTTCTATGCTTCCAATCTAACCCATTACTGATCTCAGAATCTTTTTGTCCATCAGGTAATAAAAAAACGGGTTACAAAAAATTTATCCTAACTTCGTAGGCCAAAAACTCTCTTCCCCCTACTACCCCAAACAATCCTAGCGGTGGCACAGCTACTCGTAACTTCAAGTTAGGATTTTTTGACAGCTATTAAAATGTAATAGGGAGTACCACTATTGGGAAGCATCTCCCAACAAGTTTTTCATGCCCTGTAACTCACTTTATCATCATGTTCACTTGTTTATATTAGCTGTATAGTTGTGAATTTCTAAATAAACTTAAAAAAAAAAAGAAAAAAAAAGTTAATGATGCTTAAATGATAATTAATACTACATCAGCATTATTATTATTTATTTTCTTTGCATTACAAAATACGTTCTATGGCAAAGAGTTGTTTTGGGTATACATAGACAAAAATAAAATAAAATAAATAAACTGAAAAAAAAAAAAACACTAATATACAGAAACTCATCTGGTAATTTCATCCGTCGTAGCATGCATATTCCGTTTCTTCCTGACTGATTTCGAATTTTCATCCATCGTCGGAGCAAATTCACCAAGTTCGTGTAGTATGTTCAGTTCAACGCAATGTTTCTGTTACACTCACACTTGTTGGTTTGTTGGTTGTATATAAGTGCGGGAGGCTACAAAGGGTAATTTCTATATGTGAGTGTTTAGTGACAAAATAAATTACAATAAAATACAACCAACAAACCAAGAGTGTGAGTGTAACAGAAACATTGCGTTGAACTGAACTCTCTATACGAATTTGCTCTGACTGTGGATGAAAATCTGAAACCAGTCAGGAACAAACGGAATATGCATGCTACGACGAATAAAATACTAGATTTTATCCAGCATTGAGGACCCATCCACATATTTAAAAAGAAACTCATTGTCAAAAATAAGTATGACTTAAAACGTGAGTAAACGAGCCTTAAACGCGTGTATTCATGAATGAACGTGAGTATTCATAAATAATATTTACCGAATAAATATTGAAACAATAGTAGGGGGGAAGAAGTCTAACCTCTCACAGACAGTCTACCAGAACGCTCTAAAAACAATTTTCGTCCTTTCAAATAAAAACAAAAGTAAAATCTACTTTTTCGTGCATGCTTAACGTGTCCCAACAACCTACCGTTTCGATGTCGTGGACGGAAGCGGATAGCAAGCATATTTTACTAATAATTACTCATATCAATATAACAAACAAAATCCAAAGCAAAAACGAGAAACGAATGTAGTACGACAATATATCTCAGCGCCTCTAAACACTCAGTCACCGTGGCGCTAGGTGAATCCTGGTATGCCACATTTTATTACAGTCATTCTGTGGTAGGTTTTAAATAAAAAATAATAGGAATATGTAAGTAATATACTAAGTTATGATTAATAATAACAATAATAATAAATGTGTTGAACGCATCACTCTCCCAACGGCAGAAATTGGTGCGGGGACCTGAGCATAATAGATCAGCAAAATAGCCAAATACGCTCAGTGAAAAGGTATTTCTTTGACAGATGCGATGACTCATATTTCGATGAGCCACACAGTTGTTTGCGGTTTGAATTTGCACTGGACACCACTAAATCTGAGTGACCGATTGCCACAAGCAAACGAATGGGTCCAAGATGTGCCAGAAACAATAAGAACATGGAAAGCCAAGCCATTGCACGGGAAGTTTGCATATGATCTTGAACGGCCGAATGTCGACAAATCAACGTCGAACGCATGGCTTAGGAACGGCGAACTTTGCCCGGAAACAGTTGGGTTCATGATCGGCCATTCAAGACAAGGTCTTGGGCACCAAAAATTATAAAAGACATATTATTAAGGACGCTGCAGGTGACATGATGAGATGATGTCTGCAGACTGTGCCGCGAAAAACCTGAAACTATTCACCATGTTATTGGTGAATGTTCGGTTTTGGTCCCCAATGAATACACCAAGCGTCACAACAAAATGCCGCTAGAATTGTTCATCGAGAATTGGCGATTAGATGTGGTTTCTTGCACCATATTATAAGTATATTCCATCCCCAGTGCTGGAGGACAGTAGATACCGCCTATATTATGACAGATCTGTTGTAACTGACAACAATGTTAGTCATAAGAGGCCAGATATCATCCTTGAAGATAAATTAAGGAAAGATGTAAAATTAATAGACATCGCTGTGCCCAACACACATAATTTAAGTAAAACTGTTTAGGAGAAGCAAAGAAATTATGCCGAGCTTGGGGAAGAAATTACAAGAATATGGAGGGCAGAGAGAGTCACGGTTGTTCCTCTTGTCTTTCCACGGCAGAAATTGTGTCCAAATTCCTACATGATGGTATCAAGCTTATCAATATTCATCCCAAATTAACCATTTATGTTCAAAAGGCCGTCATTTTGGATACATGCCGCATTGTGCGGCTATTCTTAAATAATCAATGAAAGTGTGCTTGGTTCAACCCGCACCTTTCTTAAAAATAAAAATGCCAGCATTAGCTGAGAAAAAATAAATAATAATAATAATAATATGATGCTAATGGCTTGCGATGTCGATGCGCAAAAAAAAAAATACTAAAATATATAGAGATTGAAGGAAGTCTTTAGAACCGCATTTTTTATGCCATTAAAAAAACCACTGAATATATAAAATATGATATAATAAAAAATTCTATTAAATAAATAACCAACCATATCCAAATAATTATATCAAAATAAACAATGTCATACATTTCTCACATATTATTTTTTTTTATGTGAGAAAAAGGCAAGGAAGTAAAAGTTAAGAGATTAAGTATGAATTAGGTAAATGGCGTGTTAGGAAAACACGAACAGAACACATAAAGTATATGATTTCGTGACCCAAATAAAATGCAGGACCATATTTACCCCCCTTATAACATAGAATATAAGAAAGAAAGAAAGTTTGAAATCTATTACAATATATAGAAGCATTCATGATTCAACTTTAATATCTATTGAATTTTGTTACCTGTAATAATTGACAATTGTATATAGAAAAAAAATCTGGTGTGAAACACTCACACAACTTTCTCTTACACCAGTTCTCAAAATTATAATTGACAAACTTCATAGTTTGTGTACCAAGTTTAATGCAATTCGGCGAAAACTGAAAAAAATGTTCAGTAATAGCGCACTTCCGGTTTATTAATTTTCTTGAAACTGAATTTCAGCCATCTATTTATTTCTAATTAATTTTGTTTGGATGATAGAATTGTATAATCGACTATGATAGCACTTGAGAGAAAAACATAACCCCACCCCTCCCCTAAAAGGGCCCTTAAAAGAATTTCCCCAAAGAAATGTTTTAAATAAAAGATGTAGATCTTTGCATGATTAGTTTATATAAGAAGTTTCATAAAAATCGTCGAAGCCATTTTTGAGAAAATTGCGAAAAAGAGAATAAATCATTTAATAAAGTGGTAAAGTAAACGCACTTCCGGTAATCCAATTTTTTTCAAACTCGGAATTTCAACAACATATTTAATTCTAATTAACATTATTTAGATGACAGAATTGTCTAATAAACTGAAATAGCACTTTAGATGGAAAACCTAACTCCACCCTCCCCCCAAAAGTGCCCTTCATTGCATTTTCCCGGAGAAATGTTTCAAATAAAAGTTGTAGCTCTTTGTATGTGTAGTTGATAACCAAGTTTAAAAAACAAAATCGTCGGAGCCATTTTTGAGCAAAATGCAAAAAAGTAAAAAAAAAAACTAACTAGTAGGACTTACTAACTAGAGGAATTTTGATAGATAACGTAGTGTCAGATCCCATGGTGATACCTAAACGGAATATCAAGTTTCAACTTTTTACGTTTTTCGTTTTTGATCTATTCACATACATACATACATACATACATACACACACACACACACACACACACACACACACACACACACACCACTTGCTAAAACCACTTTTTTGGACTCAGGGGATCTCAAAACGGATATTTCCGGTGATAACTCGATATCGAAAATTTGACACGATTATAATACTTCCTCTTACTAGGAATAAGAGAAATTAAAAATAGAAGAAAGATTATATATATGGATTGCAGTCCTGAATAACATTCTTTGTTCTATTCTACCAAAATTAGCGAGAATTAGAACCCTTGTAAGTCTTTCTATATTATGCTGAAGATATTATAAAACACGATTTTGTTGAGAATTATTCTGGTCTTATTTTGATCATCAAATTTCATTGTTATAATGTACAGCAAGGCAATAAATAAAAACAAGAAAAACTTCAATTTTGGGAGAAATCTCTTTAAAAAAAAAAAAGTGTACCTACATTAGGTTTGATGACTTTGCAAAAGATTCCCTCTACCTGAAGCAATACACTTAATTTGATAAGTTGTCTACAAGCTTTAAAAGTTTACACACTGAAACGGTGTTCAAGTTTCTCATCTTAAGAGTATACATTTATTTTTTATATATGTGATCCAGAAAAATACGTGTTTTAGTGGTTGCTATTGCTAAATAGCGGGTACTCTTAATTGGGAGCAAGACAAAGCAAGATTTAGGTGGCCTACACGTATTAACGTATGAAAATATATGTTCTTGTAATTTGATTTGGATAATTTCATATCTATTCTAATGTTTGCTAGGCTAACTAATACCGTATTAAGATCGTGTATCAAATAACAGATAATTAGGAGTCCAAGTATCTAAACATTACGCTATCAAAGCAATGTGAGCTTCGTTATTATACATTACGTATTTTATAAGACAGATTTTCAAAGACTATTCGCTCTTTAATTCTTAACAAAGCAAACCCTGAATGTTTTTAAACATCAAATTAAATTAAAATATACTAAAATAGAATAAAAAGAAGAAGAGAAGAAAAGAATAACATTTACAGAGCAAAAGGATGACAATATTTATTTAAAATACAATGAGGTTTAACAAAGTAAAGAATCTTAAATAAAACAAGCTGTAAAAGGCAAATTAGAGGAAGGAAGAGCCATTACTAATAGTAATAAAACAATTGGATTAAATTAGCTTTGGAAATAGAGAGGATCTCTGTTATCTGATAAAGTTTAGTGACAAGCGCCCCCACACATGACTTATTCTTCACATCCATGTCTCATCATGTTTATATAAAAGTTTTAGAAACTTTTAATGTCAAAAATGCTTATCCTTAGACGGTTGAGTTCATCTTTAAATAAATAAAATCTAGACTTACTTCTTCCTGCTTTCTCGTAAATTCTAATTCACACATTTTGTTTAATTCAAAATTTTTATAATATATTTTAATAAGATTGTCCTCAATTAAATTTAGTACCGGATCTCAACAAGCAGAAAGCCTAATTCACAACTTCGTCAAAAAATAAAGTCAATGTTTTTGGTAAAAAAAAATACTGATAGATGTTTATTTAATGAATGAATTATTCACAATAAATTGTGTTTGCTCAATGACTCTGGTCGACGATACCTGAGCGGTAGTTAAATGAAATATTAACTAATGACTGTGATTTTTTTTATCATTTAGTTATGCTAACATATATATATAAGTACAGACATAGACCGAAATGCCCATCCTCTAAAAACCTAATATTCGTATTCAGAGAATTTCAAAACTTTTACTTCCGGTGATAATTTTATTCTAAAATAAAAAAAATAAGGTTAAAAATAACTTCTCCAAATTGTTTCTTACTAAATAAATAAAAAAAAATGGAACAAAAAAAAGCTAAAACTTTGGCTCAATCAATTTTAAAAATTGATTTCTCTAATCTCGATAAAAAACTAGTAAACATGATTGATTGATATAAAGCTGTTATTATTATTATTTAAAAACAAAAGAGAAAAGAATATCTTTCATTTCAATGAGGATATCAAGTGAATTCCTCCATCAATTTTTATAACTGGCTACAGTTATGTAATATGGAAGAGAGGCGAAAAAATGTTGATCAGAGCGAAAAAAAAATTATATATCTTATAAAATCCTTCAGAGTCGTCCAAATCGATCGCTAAATAATGATTGTTGTTTCGCCTTATTATTTTATTCACAACAGCGTATTACGTTTACAAACGAATTAATGAATAGTACCAATCAAGTGAATTAGAAGGATGCCATTCTTTATGAGGATATTTTGGAACTGGATGAAATTCTTGCTGGCCTAGGTCGAAAGGGGTCATCAGCGCTTAATCCTCTATGTAGGCATACATCAATTTTTATTTTATTCCATTAGTATAAACGGCCAAATACAAAATGGCGGACTTACATTGCATTTAGCATTTCTGCCTAATTCTCTTTTACTTTCATTTTCAACAATGGAATGAAAATGCTGATTTTTTTCCTTTATAGCTCATATTAATTATATAACACAGTAAATATTATATCATAAATAACTTGATTTTTTGCAAATTTTTTTTATAAAAAATTTTTATTGCACAATTTGATAATTTTATAAAATACCTACGGAGGAAAAATTAGTAAACATTCTAAACTGGTTTTTTTCAAAGCAATAATTAGCTATAAACAATCAACCAATCACAGTGTAGAATAGAAGGTGTGAAATGTGGGTGTATGTTAGGCCAATCAGAAATTTACAATTATCATGTTGACCACGCCCACATTTGACACCTTCACTTCTACACTGTGACTGGCTAATTATTTCTTTGAAAAAAAAAAACAAATTTAGAACTTTTTTACTAATTTTTCCTTCGTAGGTATTTTATAAAATATCAATTGCAAAAAATCAAGTTATATTATTTAACATATTATTTACTGCTTTATATAATAATTGATAACGGATATAAAGAAAAAATTCAGAATTTTCATTCCATTTTTGAAAAAGAAGGTAAAAGAGGTGAGAATGCAAGATCCAATTTAAATCCATCATTTTGTATTTGGCCGTTTATACTGGTGGAACAAAATAGAATTCATATTAAACCCCTACAAAAATTTCTTCAAAAAACTCATAATTTTCAGTTAAAAAAACTTTTCTTGGACCTGGTGTTTACATATATTACTTATATCTATTATCCTTAATTTTATGTAGATAGCACAGTCCACAAAGTATTGAAAGATTACTTACTATAAAGATGGAAATCGACGAGAGCGTGGTAAGAGATGAATTCCAAATTAATGATTTAAAATTTAGGAAATGATTGATAGGGAATTTTCTAAAGCGGAAGTGAGCGAGGTCAAGGACGAATGGAATTTATAGATCACTGTGGATGGTGCGATTGCTCAAATCAAAGGGAGTATGTAATCAATGATAGTTCAAGATTTCTTATTGGAGAATTTTAATCCGGAAGATTGGAACGCTTAGCTGCACCGTACAGTTCAAGCCCGTATATCCCAAACAGGAACAAGGACGGCTGTGTAAATCTTTTCTTGTTCGTAAGAGTGAGATTTGATGGTTCAGTAGTCTTTTGACCATTCAATACTTCTTCCTGAATTTTATAATCGGTTCAGTCTCGTATGAGGATTCCAGATAAGGCGCTTATCAGATAGTCACATTAACTATAGGACAGATAAGAACGCTTGATTGAAGTAAGTTGATATAGGAGTAATGTGATACCCAAACACTGAAAATTTCCTAATAAATTTTTAAGAGCAGCCAGTGATATCCATTCTTGGATGGATGAGCAGAATGAGCCTAATTCGTTTTAATCGGGAAAAAACTACAGCCATAGATTTTGAAAAGCACACAAAGTCGCCAATACTTCACTGTTGTTTTTAAGTATTGTAACTGTAACTAGTTTATGTCCTAAATTATTATTAAGGACACATCTACAAAAAAAAAAAAAATTCTGATGTAAAACACTCACAATATTTTCTCTTAATCCAGTAAATACAAATTTTCTTTACATTATGTTTACTCAAAGTTAAGTTGCCATTACATAAATAAAAAGATGCCGAAATATATGTTGCTTAGCACTCCATAACATTTGAAATATAGATTCCTCAGAACTCCCATAGATGGGAGATTCAAAGAATAGGAACGGTTTATATACATAATGATAGTTCAAAGTAAAACCATTGGTCTATTACTTTCGGGCTGCACCATGTTCTGCTCATGGAACTGAGTTTGTGTACTAGTAGTTACTGAGTTACTGTTGAGTACGATAAACCTAGCAGTCACTTATATCAGCTATGTGCAAGCCCTTTATATAACATGAATGTAAGGACTGTCAGTTTAAGTGCTATTTATCGTAGTGCTGGAATATTCATAAGGGCGTCAGAACCTGTGAAGGCTTGTCTAGTTCCTTTCCGCAATAAAGAAGAAAGTCTTATAAATAAATAGCAGAATAGAGAAAGTAAAAAAAAATGAAAAGGTTAGGCTAAACCGTGCTATAGTTAGATGTATTGCGTTCATATATCTAACTAATACAATATAGTCAGGGGTCCTCATACTGCCTTTTTGTATATTGACTTATTTTCTTACTGTATATTGACTTATTTTCTTACTGTATATTGACTTATTTTCTTACTGTATATTGACTTATTTTCTTACTGTATATTGACTTATTTTCTTACTGTATATTGACTTATTTTCTTACTGTATATTGACTTATTTTCTTACTGTATATTGACTTATTTTCTTACTGATATTGACTTATTTTCTTACTGTATATTGACTTATTTTCTTACTGTATATTGACTTATTTTCTTACTGTATATTGACTTATTTTCTTACTGATATTGACTTATTTTCTTACTGTATATTGACTTATTTTCTTACTGTATATTGACTTATTTTCTTACTGTATATTGACTTATTTTCTTTTAATTTTTGCAGCAAGAATAAATAATATTTTTTTAGTTTTTTATTGTAATTTTAGTATTTTGTATAAAGACATATTTAATTTAGCTTCTCACAAGGGCTCATTAAGATTTCAGTCCTACCATAATCATGAAGGCCTTGGAACCAGTGAATTGCAAATGAAATTGTTTTGAATCGAAGAAGATAATATTGTGAAATCTCTTTTTGAAGAAATTGAATTTAGATTCAACTTAAACGTAGAAAATTCAGTCGAATACCCACTTTTCCGTCAATTGGTTTTCTTGTTTTGGAAGTGAATAAATTTTTTCCTTTTTACCTTACGCAATTTAAGGACCTTACCAATTTAAGGATCCAGATAACTGATGCTTCTTCAGAATTTTAATAATGTTTGCCTTTTTTGAAGGGTAGGCGGAGGGGAAACAGCTGAGTTTATTGTATGTGGCTTATTGACTATTTATAAAGTTATAAGGCGGACTTTGATGGCAGTAAGTTTCCATATTTCTGGTTATAGTATATCTATCTTAACTGTTAATTGTGTTTTCCTATTTATTCATTTCATGTTGTAATAAGTGCTTAATTTATTACAGAGAGGGCTTAATTTATTACAGGCTTATAAAGTCATAGTGTGTTTTATAAGCCTGCTCAATATCAATTAAAGGATGTTTTAATCGCTATTTTGATCCCTGTTAAGAAACTTAGTGAATTTCCTCAAAGCAAACTGAATACTCTATAAATATTCATCCCGTGTGTGGATTCGAGCTCTCTGACTGTATTGAATATCACTAGTAGGCAGGGAGATCCAGATGCTAATAACACAGTTTTCATAAGAACTGAATTTTTGGATTTTTTTGAAAAATTATCCAACAATGAGCTTGCAGTAAAGAATTTCTATTAGAGGAATATTATCGATCGTGTCAAATTTTCGAGTTTACACCGGAAAGAGACACGTTTTGAATTCCCCTGAGCCCAAAAAAGTGGTTTCTAGAAAATGGTCTGTGGGTATGTGTGTTTGTATGCATGCATATAGCATTGCGCAAAAGTGGAAAATCGTAGAAAGTTCAAACATGATTGAATTGAATAGTATTTTTCAGTTTTCTACTATTTTCTCTTCAACGATTTTCTTTCAACTAATTAAGTGAACTACACATATAAAGAGCTACAACTATTATTTGAAACGTTTCTCCGAAAATATGCATTTAAGGTAGCTTTTGGGAGACGGTTGGGGTTATGTTTTCTTGTGCTATTTTAGTTTATTATACAATTCTATCATCTATTATTATTATTATTATTATTCAAGGAAGGGGAGGGCAAAACCCTATGGTATCCAAAGCCTCCCAGGGACCATATAGCTACCCCTAAGAAATAACAACTACTGAGTCTGGAACAAAAGTCCAGGCCCAGGTTTTACCAATCTAAGTTTCAGCACAGACCGAACAAATCGGACCAAACCCCTGAAAAGAACATAGCTTAAGATACTCTACCGATATCCTATTCCGGCCGAAGGTCCTAAACCTAATCTCCTCACAGCCCAAACAATCCATCATTAGATACATGGGTGTTTCCTACTCCGTCTCATAAACTCTACACAAGGGGTCAGGAATGTATAGAGATGCCTCCTTAAGCCATAATGCCCAGTGAAGAAGCCAACCAGATGCCTGAGAGAGGTCCGTGAAAGACATCGGATCCCGTTACTCAAAGCTCCGTCCGTACCCCCAATGAGCATCTTAGACTGCCAACAACTTAGGCTGCGAGGTCATCCACGTCTGGAAGCCTGACAAACATGTGCCAGAAGACACACCAACAGCAGGGTAGGGACCAATAAAAAGGAGGGAGGCGCCTAATTTGGCAAACCTATCCACCTCCTTATTACCAAAGATTCCCATATGACCTGGAACCCAGACCAGAAGCACATTCTTCAATGAAGAAAGATCTTCCAGTCTTTCAGAACATTCCATCATCAATCTGGAAGTGAAGACACATACTTCCAGTAAAAACCTTCAACGCAGCCTGGCTGTCCGAGCAGATACAAACACCTTTTAAATTAGTGTTACGCACCCTCTCATCCAAAATACAACCAAGAATTGCATAAACATTCTATCATCTAAATTAGAAAGAAATAAGTTTCAAAATTCCAAGTTTGTAGTGAACTGGTTGTCCAAAAGTGCGTTTTTACTAAACAGTTTTCTTTAATATTCTGCGATTTTCTTCATAAAAACACCGACGGATTTCATTAAATTTAGAGTCCTAACTATAAATATGGGAATCTATAAGTTTCATTTGAAATTATTTTCCAAGAAAATTCATTTAAAGAAGTTTTAGGAGAGGGGAAGGTCAAAGTCATTTTATTAAGTTTAGATTTTCTCATTGATATAAAATTGAAACAAAATTCTAAGTTTGGAGGAAAATAATCATAATTTTGTAAATTGCAAAAGAGAAAGTTGTGTGTGTAATTCACACCAGTTTATTTTTTTATAACAATATTTTTACTTTAAATATAGCGTCATATTTAAATTATAACTAAACTAAACAAAAAAACAAAAAAATCCCATGACAAAGAAGCGAATTAACTCATAGGACGGCCAAGAATATGATGGAGAAGAAAATAAACATATTGTGGCGATAATGTGAAGCACAGAAGCTATTTATGAAACCAGTTTAATGGCTAATTTTAATTGAAGATAAATTATTAATTATGGCAACGCTAAAATTTAAAAAGGAGGAATTTTCCAAAAAAAATTGCTTCTGTTAAATGCAAAACAAAATGGGGAAGTGGATGGTTATAAAGTAGTCATACCGTTGGATGTCACCACAGATTTTTCATTGATTCAAAAACTAAGGGACGATGGTTTATTGCTGCTAGATATTAGTAAAACACGTGTTAAATTGAAAAGGAGAATAAAAATACAAATTGTAATATGTTAAAGCAGATTCAATTTTTACTTTCTCTTACTCCTAGTAAGAGGAAGTATTGTAATCGTGGTCAAATTTTCGATATCGAGTTTTCACCGGAAATATCCGTTTGAGGTCCCCTGAGGTCCAAAAAGTGGTTTTTAGCGAATGGTCTGTGTTGTGTGTGTGTGTCTGTGTGGGTATGTATGTGAACAGCATAGCTCAAAAACGAAAAATCGTAGAAAGTTCAAACTTGATATTACGTTTAGGTATCACCATGGGATCTGACGGTGCGTTATGTGTCAATATTCCTCAACCGGAAGTACCACTTTACTAGTTGTTTTTTTTACGTTTTTGCAATTTTCTCAAAAATGGCTCCGAAGATTTTCTTTAAACTTGCTATATCAACTACACATACAAAGAGCTACAACTTTTATTTGAAACATTTCTCCAGGAAAATTCATTTAAGGGCACTTCTGGGGGAGGGGGTGGGGTTATTTTTCTCTAAAGTGCTATCACAGTTGATTATACAATTGTATCATCCAAACAAAATTAATTAGAAATAAATACATGGCCAAAATTCCGAGTTTCAAGAAAATTAGTAAACCGGAAGTGCGCTTTTATTGAACAATTTTTTCAGTTTTCGACGAATCTTATTAAATTTGGTACACAAACTATAAAAGCTGTCAATTATAATTTGAAGAACTGGAGTAAGAGAAAGTTGTGTGAGTGTTTCACACCAGATTTTTTTTTTTTATTGCGAAATAATTATTAAATTCAGCGCTGCTGGACGGAGAAGTAAACAAATAAAACAAACAAAACCTGAAAATAACCAATTCTGAGGACTATATGTGAGAGACATGTATATCGCTGGCAGCAGATTAATTTGTACAACAGATGTGCAACAGAATGAAACATTACTCTCTATAGAACAATTTAAACAAGTAAATGTAAAATATTTTTGTTGTTCTTGTAGTATACACATCTATCAAGTGCATTATTAATACATCATATTTTATATGTACAATTCTCTTGTAAATAGTATTCAAAATTGAGTAAAATGTGTATTCATTGAAATTAATCACTGTTCTTTCAAACTACTGAAAAATTCTACGTCTATAGAAACTTAATAATTAACGTTGACAGATTTTTATTAATTGAATTGTGTTTGGTTCCTTGTTTAATCGAATCCTTTTTTTTTTTGTGCGTTTAAATGATTTTTTTGTGATGAATTCACTTTACAATTTTTGTCTAATTGTACCGTAATGACAAGAACATCATATCAAATAGATCAACTTGATTCATTTTTGGCATGCTTGATTTGAACTTCTATTCTTAAAAAAAAGAAGAAAAAGGAAAGGCTTTCAGAGATTCAAAAAAGTACATTTATCAGGTAACATCCACATGGAAAGTCTAGTGGGAACTAAAAAAAAAACTGAAGTAATTTATTCAAAACAGGTTGAGATTATCAATAGAAAATGGATTTCGATCAGTCCAATAGAAAATAGATAAATTAGCGTTCATTTTTAAGCCTAATAAATTTGCATATTATTCTTTGGCAGATCAGACGCTACTTCCAATGCACACTGTAATATAACTAGAAAGATTTTATTTTCAGTGGCTAATCAATGAAGAAGAAAAGAAGTAAATAATAAAATTTACTACATTATGGAGAGTTCGTATGCGACAAATAAGATTGGCAAATATTTAAAAGACTTATTGAAATGTCAGACTCATTGGAAAAATACTTGAGGAGGACTTGACATGAAAAATGATTTCAAACCATTATAAGTAATTTTACGTATAAAAGAAAATGAATAAAAATGAAAAAAAAGTCATCGAATAAGGATTATAGAACTCAAGAGGATATTAAAAAGCACAGAAAGCTTTAGCAATTTAGAAGAAGTAACTTAAAAAAGTGGAATTATCTAAACAACCGAGTGAATTATTTACACATCACCTAAGATCTAACAAAAAAGAAAAGACATGGCTGAAGATTGAATGTTTCTCATAGCTCACGGTTTTAAGAGAAATCAATACCATCCCATCTCATTCCGATATTATATATATATATATATATATATATATATATATATGTAAAGTAAAAAATATTACTTAGCGATTAAAATTCATAATTGAAAATTACAACTTATCCTTATTTGAAAAAAAAAATCTGGTGTGAAACCCTCACACAACATTCTCTTACTCGTTTTCAAAATTTTAATTGACAAATTTTATGGTTAGTATAAGAAATTTAATTAAATTCGTCGGAGTACGTCGAAATTCGTCAAAAAATGAAAAAAACTGTTTAGTAAAAGCGCACTTCCGGTTTACTAATTTTCTCGAAACTCGGTTTGTATAATCAATTTATGATACCACCTTAGAGAAAAACATAACCCCACTACTCCTCCAAAAGCCACCTAAATGACTTCACCAGGAGAAATGTTTCAAATAAAAGTTGTAGCTCTTTACATGTGTAGTTCCTAGTTTAAAGAAAATCGTTGGAGCCATTTTCGAGAAAATACCAAAAAACTGAAAAATAGTTGTCAGGAAAACAGCACTTCCGGTCATCCGATTTTTTCCAAACTCGGAATTACAACAACACAATTAATTCTAATTAACATTATTTAGATGACAGAATTGTAAAGTAAACTGAAATAGCACTTTAGTAGAAAACCTAACCGCACCCCACCACCAAAACTGCCCTTAAATGAATTTTCCCGGAGAAATGTTTCAAATCAAAGTTGTATAACTCCTTGTATGTGTAGTTGATATATCAATTTTGAAGAAAATCGTCTGAGCCATTTTTGAGAAAAAAGTATAAAAAAAAACAACTAGTAAAGTGGTACTTCCGGTTGGGGAATTCTGACAAATGACACATTGTCGGATCCCATGGTGA
This sequence comes from Triatoma infestans, assembly GCA_011037195.1. Classification (NCBI taxonomy): domain Eukaryota; kingdom Metazoa; phylum Arthropoda; class Insecta; order Hemiptera; family Reduviidae; genus Triatoma; species Triatoma infestans. Next base: position 183,881 of record JAAEAF010007697.1, read on the forward strand.
TACCTAAACGGAATATCAAGTTTGAACTTTCTATGATTTTTCGTTTTTGAGCTATGCAGTTCACATTCACATAGACCATTTGCTAAAAAACCACTTTTTTGGACTCAGGGGACCACAAAACGGATATTTCCGGTGAAAAGTCTATATCGAAAATTTGACACAATCGAAACACTCCTTCTTACTAGGAGTGAGAGAAAGTAAAAAATTTAGAAAACCATTACCGCTTCAATGTTGATTTGAAATCTTGAAAAGTTTCACTTCAAAGTAGAAAGTTTTAAACAACACTTTTGTTTTGCGGGCCTACATACTGACAACACTTACGCTCCTTTCATTTAATCAGAATTTTCGGTGAAGTGAAATTGTTATTTAAAATTATTAGAAATTTGTAGAAATTCCAACTTCAGTAATATTTTGTAAGTATGAAAACGAAATATTTTATTTGCAACCAACAAATTAGGCCATATATATTATTAATGCAAGGATCACACGGCTATAGGCTGACAGAAATTTGCCCGTCTCAAGACTTTTACACTTTCCTATTTTTTTTGAAGTAACTAATAAAAATTTGTCTGTCACTATGAAAGAGATTATGTAAAAACATGTGTTGATGTTAAGAAGCACAAAACAATGATAAATAGCTCTATCTTCTTCTTCCTTTTTGGTTCTACAATCCTCGTCAATCGCAAACTGCCTACTCCGCCCTGTCCTGAGCTAACCTACGCCATCTTCTAACTCACATCTCTCGCTCTAAATACTGCTCCACCCTCTCCCCTAATGAATAAAACAAAATTATGAAACTGTACAATTAATTCTCCGGTGATTATTAACGATACTGTACTATAACACTCTTTATAGAAAAAGATCCACTGAATATAACCAAGGCATAAATCAACAATTTTGAAAAAATGATCATATTAAAGTATCTGTGGTGATGCACTCAAATTCACACACTAGTTATTACTAACAAATTTATTTGAAACTTTAACTAGCTATTTGAAATTACTTTGAACTAGCTGATTTTAACTAGCTATTTAATCAACTTCAAAATTATATTATATAACTGACAGAAACTAAATTGAAAAACGACACTTCAGAGAGGCATTCCTCACCTGCCCGCTAGAATCACTTATTTGTAAAAATCTTTCAGTCAAAAATGTTTATATGCATTCTGGCTTTCTGAGATCTATATAATATGCGTACTTTGTACACCAAGTATACAAAGGAAACAAGTTGATATCTTAATCGGGAAACTTCGAAGAAAACTAAAATAAAAAACCGTTCAGTAAATTCGCATTTCCGGATTACCGATTTCTTCCAAAATCGGAATTTTGTCCACACATTTAATTTTTTGATATTATTATAAGATGATACACAGAAATGTGACTTTAGTTGGGAGCTAAACTCCCCTAAGATGAATTCTTCCGGAAAAATGTTTGAATTAAAAGTTGTAGCTGTTTAAATGTTATTTAATGTACCAAGATTAAAGAGAATTGTTGCGGTCCGTTCTGAAAAAATTGCGAAAAAGTAAAAAAAAAAAAAAAAGTCAATGAAGTTGGACAGATTTTGATCAAAGCCTCATTGTCAGATCCCCTGGTAGAATTAAACCAAAGATGAAGTTTGAACTTACTGTTTTTTGGGTCATGTTTAATTAAAACCATAGAGAGACGACAGACAGACAGACAGACACACACACCAATTTCTGAAAAGCACTTTTTCGGACACCGACCAAATCTCAAAACATTATTTCCGTTGAATACTCGATATCGAAAATTTGACACGATTGCAATACTTGCCCTTTCTCTGCAGTAAGAGAAAGTAAAAATAATTTTTTAAAAATTCTGATTAAACTAACAAATTCCATCAGACATTTCATTCCTACACTAATCGCTCTATCTGAAATTTATCATCTCGTTGTAATCCTCATAATCCTTCCAGACATTTAAGGCGCCAGTGTGTAGTTCGTGATCTCCTCGCCACAGATGAATCAGCTAGAATAATTAATTAGGGAGTGTTACCGCTGGGTAGCTTCTCCCCTCGGTTTAGTATGTGAGATGTGTCAGTAGTGTAGTATTACTTCCAGTGCAATTAGCTCTGGTACAACAATTCAAATAAACAAAAATAAAAAAAATCTAATTAAAATTATTTTGTTTGAAAACTCGTAATCAATAAGGCAGAATGATTCCATTCTTTTCGAAAAAAATGGACAAAATTGTCACGAAAAGGGTGAAGCTTTCTATAATTTTCACTTAATCAAATTCCGTTATAAAAATCCGTTACAAATCCGTTAATCCGCAATCAAATTCCGTTAAAATTAATAATTTTTTCAACAAGTTTAATTCTTCTTAATATCAGCTAAATAAGGCATTTTGAGAAACTCTAACAGATTTTATACTAAAAGAACAGTTTTAAATATAAAGAAAAGCTATACAAAGTTATCAAACATACCTGTTCCAATGAAGACACCCTATGATTCAATGAATCTGTTCGTTGTTTAATGCAAATTTAAATTTGCTACCACTATCGTACAATAATTTTATTTCGGAGAGGCATTGTACAGCCTTGATAAATTTTACTAATCGGATAGGAGGATCGATCTTATTTCATTTTATCTATTACTTTACTACTATTAGGCAGTGTCCTAAGTGTAGAGAGGGGATAGTCTGTGCATTATCTTTCTCTTAAGTTAAGTTAGATGCAGCACTCGTACGAATATGTAATGTTTGCACTCATTAAAGCGATTCAGTCCATAGAATTTATTCCAGTTAGGTTTGCCCTTTTATCGTGAAAACCCAAGTCTATTACTTTTATTTTCCTTGGTAACATCGCTAAGCTTGGCTATCTTGTTGACTGAGTTGCCACGGTTCTCCTGGCCTGCACTGGTTCAAATTGTGAAATCCGGTTACTTCCGGTTGAATTTACTGCCGTGCAGCTTTTGGGAAATTATTATCCACGATCACCAGCCAAGCAGCAGGGTTCTGGTGAAGACTCAAGGGTTGGAGGCACATACGAATTACTTCCTTATTTCTATTTTTCCTCTCCCCTTTTCCCCGTTATAGGCTAAGGACACATGGGTCTTCCAAAACTGGCAACCAAGGATTCTGCGTTTCCTTTGGCTTTTATTGATGTAATGGGAACACTGTATAATGTTAAACACTACTGCTGCCTGGATTTACACTAAAATGTTAGAGTATAATAGAGTGGTAAAGGGTACGGTAAATGACACGTTGTGGCTGGCGAGTTAACTCTGTTGTATATCTATCTCCCGTCGCTGTATTTATGCAGTTTTTCCTACTCTAGTCCAACAGAGTGGTCCTGTCATTTTTGTCTCTCTTTCTCTGTTTTAGATCCTCTCTTTGGATCCTATTACATCATCCCCAATATAATAGCTATGTTGAAGGAGAGAAATGGTTTGGTTTGAATGAACAAACTAGACATGGGTGAGCACTGTATAATGTTAATAGTGACACTGACTGCTTGGACTTTACACTAATGTGGTAGAGTATGGTAGAGTGGTAAAGGGTAAGGTAAATGACATGTTGTGACTGGCGAGTGAACTCTGTTGTTTAACTATCTTGCGTCGCAATATTTATGCAGTTTCTCCCACACCAGTCCGAGAGAGTGGCCCTGTCATTTTGTCTCTCTTTGTCTGTTATAGATCCTCTCTTTGGATCCTATTACATCATATCAAAGAATATGATGTAATAGGATCCAAAGAGAGGATCTATAACAGACAAAGAGAGACAAAAATGAGATCCAAAGAGATCCTATTACATTGAAAGTGATAATAAATTTATTAAATTGTTCCCTTTTTGTCTTAGTCCAGTTGCTTATTGTGCAGTAGCCACGAAAGGGACAAAAAATACTATTCGCTACCCATTTTTAAATTAGATTTATATGTCAATTTTTTTCCCCATATAATTTATCATTTTAAATTTCCCATTTTCTCAAATATTATATACAGTCCTCTAAATATTTTATCATTTCCTGTATTTATCATCCGCCATCTTTCTTTTTTTAAGAAAATTGCGAAAAACTGATACCTGTGTTGGATACGGGTTGTGACTGTATCCAAATTTGCACTATTTCATAGAATCACTATTTAATAACCACAATAATAAGATGAGTGCCCAGAACATAACGGAAATGTACCAAAATGATAATTACGACGGACAAGATACCTTATATTGCTGAGCATGTAAATCCAACCACGTAACTGGATTTGCTGCTTGATAGAAGAGGAAGATGTCAAAAACCAGATTGTTTTATACCAGTGGTATAAAACCTTATAAATAACTTTCCATTTTCACTTACTTCAAAAATACCAGCTAAATTTAGTGCGCATGACCGTTTTTAAAATATATGGTATTTTATTTACTTCACACTAATATCTATGTAATAGTCACTTCTAAAGGAATTAGAAATTAACTGTATTTCCTTGACATAATTAAATTAATTTCCTCAAATTAGGCCTAAATTGTATATGAATTTATGAAACAACTTTAATCAGACAATATATTTATTTATTTATTTATTTGTACTTTCCCTTTTAATAATATAATATGAGCTTAATTCTAAAATAGAAATAGGCCATAATACCTCAGTGAATGGGTTTACTTAGTCCCTTTGAGACCAGAACAACTAGCCGGTTCCTTTAGTCTAAAAGACCTTCTGACAGCCAATTGCCGTCTAAAGCTTTTGTAGCTGTTATTTAAGTGCTTTTCCTAAAGAAGCTTTTTTTCCTTTCTCTCATTCTCTCTTTCTATTTAGTGAGCTTTTCAAGCTCAACTGTGGAGAAGTTATAAATCTTCAATTCCCAAGTGTAACATTTTTAGAAAATACAAACACACGTTTATTACTTTCTCTTTTTATTTGAAACTATTTCTTTATTTTCCTTTCTCTTATTAACATAAGAGGAAGTAGTTGCGATACTGGTAAACATTCACCGGAAATAATGTTTTTTGGATCTATTCAGCAAGAAAAAAAAAATTTAAACGATCTGTATATTTAATGTGTGTATGCGCGTAATTGTATGAACAAATATTTTTCATAAACGAAAAATAGGAAGAAGTTCAAACTTAATATTCCACTTAGGATCCACAATCGCTTAGGATTGACAAGAAGGTTTTAGTCAAAATCCACATCTGGAAATAAGACCTTGTGTTTTTTTACTTTCTCTTACTTTCTTTTTTTACTTTCTCTTAGTATTGTAATCGTGTCAAATTTTCGATATCGAGTTTTCACCGGAATATCCGTTTTGAGGTCCCCTGAGTCCAAAAAAGTGGTTTTTAGCAAATGGTCTGTGTGTGTATGTGTTTATATATATATGTATGTGAACAGCATAGCTCAAAAACAAAAAATCGTAGAAAGTTGAAACTTGATATTCCGCTTAGGTATCACCATGGGATCTAACAGTACGTTATCTGTCAAAATTCTTTAACCGGAAGTACCCCTTTACCAGTTTTTTTTTTTTTTTACTTTTTGCGATTTTCTCAAAAATCGCTCCGACGATTTTCTTTAAACATGGTATATCAACTACACATACAAAGAGCTACAACTTTTATTTGAAACATATCTCTGGGAAAATTCATTTAAGGGCACTTCCGGGGGAGAGGTGGGGTTAGGTTTTTTATCTAAAGTGCTATTTTAGTTTATTAAACAATTCTGCCTTCTTAATAATGTTAATTAGAATTAAATATGTTGTTGAAATTCCGAGTTTGAAAAAATCGGATAACCGCAAGTGCGTTTACTTTAACTTTAACTCTTTACTAAATGATTTCTTCACCCTTTCGTGATTTTCTCAAAAATGGCTCCGACGATTTTCTTGAAACATCATGTATAAACCAAACATGCAATGATCTACATCTTTTATTTAAAACATTTCTCTGGGAAAATTTATTTAATAGCACTTTTCGGGGAGGGGTGGGGTTTCAGCTTCCTCTAAATTGCTATCATAGTTGATTATACAATTTGATCATCCAAACAAAATTAATTAGAAATAAATAGATGGCCAAAATTCAAAGTTTTAAAAAAAATTAGTAAACCGGAAGTGCGCTTTTACTGAACAGTTTTTTCAGTTTTCGACGAATTTCATTAAATTTGGTACACTAATTTGTCAATTAGAACAGGAGTAAGAGAAAGTTGTAGTGTTTCACACCACATTTTTTTCTTCAAAAGTACCCTCATCTTTGCTTCTTTCAACTTCGCTTTTCTTTCTAACCATTTAATTTATTTTTTTTTTCAATAATTTGTGGGGAGAGACCAAGCCCTACGCTTTCCAAAGCTTCTCTGGGCCCCATATAGCTATCCCAAAGGTCGGAACCTTCTCAGGCATTGCCAGCGTCCAGATAGTGTTCTCTCGTACAGATAAAACTGCCCTTCACCGGACAATGCTCTATAGAGGCTTGTGGGACGAAAAAATCTAAGAATAGCACTACTGAAGTCAATCCTAGGACCTTCATGTTGCTAGTCCAGTGCGCTACCACTAAGCTAATCTCGAGACATATGCCTGTCACTTTTAAATGGAACGTTTTTCCCGCAAATTGGATTTCATAAGAGAAGAATTGCAATGATAAGATTTCCTCTAGAATGCCAATTCTCAACACAATAAATAAATCAACCACCTATAAAGTATTAAATTATATTAAAAGCCTTGCTAGTATTTCATCAATAAATGGGGTTAAATGGAAGTGCGACTTCCCAGAATGGCTGGCTGAATATTTTGGAGTTTTCTGCATAACGGCTCCAACGATTTTTCTTTAAACATGGAATGCTACGAACTATCACTTTTAATATGAAATATTTTCCGAAATAATTTACTCTAGAATGTTCTGTGAACTGTGACGTTAGATTTCAAGTGCAATAGGGGTTTGATTTAAGCGGCGCTATCTTCTGAACTATAATGAAATCACAATTCTAATAACCCCTGCTGTGTCTTAACCAACAAGTACCTACTATATACACTAGCCTTAAGGCAACCCCGCTTACCTTGATTTTATTCAAAATTCCTAGTTTTGTCAGTTTTATGTATGATTGTACGTATTAACTAGAAAGTAAGAGAAAGCTAAGTGAATGTTTAACACCAAATTTTTACAACTACTTTAAAAAATCGATTAAATTTATCTAAATTTTGAAAAAAAACCATCACTTTAAAAATTCGGAGAATATTAGAAAAACTACACGTATTTTACTGATGAAAGGAGATCTTTAACGTAAATGAAATTTAAATTAAACTTTATAACAACATTCTAATTCCATGTTAATAATATTGTTGACTTAGTTTTTTTTTTAATAAAACATTGTATGTTTTACAATAATTGCTCTAAAATAGGGGTAATATTAAAGCTGTTCCTTGGAAGTTTTGTTTTAAAACAAAGTTATTAATATTTTGAAACAAAATTAAGATTATAAACAACTTTAAACATATGTTAAGTATTTCAAATGTATTTGGTAATATAATTCTCTGAGCTACATTGAAAGATCCGCGCTTAGTCATCTGATAAATCCTATCTCTCTGATATGAGATGTCCTTATTCTATGATACCAGAAGAGTTTAAACGCAATATGAATAAGGAATGTAATAATGTAAAATACTGAATACGTAAATTAAAAGTTTACATACACCAAACAAGCGTGATTTATTATTCTTTAGCAGACAATACCAAATATTTTGGTATTCATAAAAAAAAATAAATAAACTTTAGAAATGAAGCTTAAATTGACAATAAATTCAGAAAAAAAAATAAACAATTATCAGGATTTTGAACTACTGTACAATCAATTTTCTTGAAAACTTTAAACTATTCGATTATAATCCAATCGTACATTTTATTTCATACAAATGCAGGAGAAAATTATAATGCAATTATTAATATATATATATATAAGAGATAAATTTCATTTTAACTTGAACGTTTTATTCAGTTTCTTTATTATAAATATAGAGCTGTTGGAAGGGTACATATTGGTTAGTATCCATGGTATGTTGGTTTGAATGTGTGTTTATGTCTTCGTCTGTTATAACAGGTTTGAAGAAGAGAGAAGTGGGGTTGTATATCTATACTAGAAATAAAGCTGAACACTGTATAATAGAAAAAGTAGCACAAACTTCCTGGACTTTACACTAAAATATATAAAATGGGTAGTGAGAAGTAAAGAGAAAGGTTGATGACGCGTGGTGACTGCTGTATGAACTCTGCTGTAAGACTATCGGTAGACTCCCTTCTATGGCTGACACAGCTGTATTTAAACAGTTTTTCCCATTATAGTCTGACATAAACTAGAGAGTGATCCTGCCTCTCTCTCGCTTTGGATCCCTCTCTTCGGATCCTATTACATCTGTGAATAAACCCAACCAAACATTCCTCACAACACCCCAAAATCCATTTTTCCGGATAAATTTTCCAAATTAAAGCGATAGATTTATATAATGAACTGTCCAAATTCCAAGTTTAATGAAAATCACCGAAGCCTTTTCAAGAAAATTCCAAAGAACTCAAATTCCGATTGAGTAAAGTCGCACTTATCAATTATCGAATTAACTTTTCAAATTTAGAATTCTAGTAAAGCAATTATTTACCTTTAATATTATATGGAAAGTAAAACCAAACATTGAAATGAAGTGGTACTTTAAAAGACAGTTTAACCCCCCTTGCTCTCCCCCTAGAAAACTTACAAAAATTAATCTTCCTTGAAAAAATAGAAGTGAAAAACATTTATGTAAATAGATAGTATACGAAATTTAAAGAAAGCCATTTTCGATTAAATCGCAAAAAAAAAAAAAACCACAAACGTTCAGTGAATTTGCACTTCGGTTGATGGATATTAATCTCAAACTTCCTGACAGAAGCAGGAAGGTGGTACCTAAACGCTCAATACCAACTTTGAGCTATCTGCCGTTCTTCGTTTCGAGATATTTTGTTCACAAAAACTCAAGAGACACATACCGACTATTTAGCTAAAAACTTTTTTTCGTACTGAAACATATTTTTTCGAAGCTCGATTTCGAAAAATTTACAATACTTCTTACCGCAATAAGAGAACCGTAGAAATCGTCCTTTTATTTAAATGAATCGACATACATGTTTTAAACAAATAAAATAAGTCATCCTTTAAAAGCAGTTAATGTAATAATTTAAATAGATATGTATGGAAAAAAGGGAAAATGGTTGTTATAAGAAAATATAAAAATAGCTTTTACAGTAGTAGCTAGTATAAAAGAAGAGCCCAGTATTCGTAATGAGGATATAATGGTGAGAGTTTAAAGAATATATAAAGAAAAGTGTGTCACAAGATAACTATAGTCAGCAATGTTAACCATACAAAGCACTAACTCCTATTTACTTGATAAGAACTTATTTTACTAAACCCTTTCCTGTTCTTGCGTACATTGTAGAATTTTATATGCTGAATTGTTATACCTTGGAAGACACTCAAATATTTGTTTTTTATCAACAAAAAATTGTAAACCAATTAGTTAGAATAATACTTGTATAATGGATGGTTAAGTGGAGAGAATTTAGGTCTGGTTGATGATATAAGAAGAAGACTTAGTTAACACTGCTTAACTAGTATATTAATTAAGAGACACAGATTGCCTGGACTTTACAATAGAGAAATATTTTAAGGTAGAGTGGTATGTAAATGACACGTAGTAATTGGATGTATTGAACTGAATTCAACTGTGTTTTTATGGACTGTCCGTCGCTATATTTATACAGCTTCTCCCACTCCAGTCCGAGAGAGTGGTTGAGCTTCTCTTTGTTCACTTTGGTTGCTGAGCTTCTCTTTGGTTACTGTTACATCATATAATGGATGTGTTAGGTGGAGAGAATTTAGGTCAGGTTGATGATATAAGAAGAAGACTTGGTTGACACTGGTTAACTAATATATTAATTAAGTGACACAGACTGCCTGGACTTTACAATAGAGAAATATTTTAAGGTAGAGTGATATGAAAATGACACGTAGTAATTGGATGTATTGAACTGAATTCAATTGTGTTTTTATGGACTATCCGTCGCTATATTTATACAGCTTCTCCCACTCCAGTCCAAGAGAGTGGTTGAGCTTCTCTTTGCTCTCTTTGGTTGCTTAGCTTCTCTTTGGTTGCTGTTACACTTGTAACAAATTTATTTGAATTGGAAGTAATACTTTATAGGAAAGCTTAGCACTTTAATTTTCTCCCCAGACCGCCTCAAAAAATCAATTTTTTTCAGGAAAATATTGCAAATAAAAGTGATAGGTATTTTGGCGGAAAACTATATTAAAAAAAAAAAAAAAAGATTCAGTCGTATTTCCGTTGATGGATATTTTGTCAGAAACTTTCGTGTCAGATGGATGGATGATAGTGCCCAGACAGAACTTTGAACTTGCTGCGATATTTTTCATTTTTGAAATATTTTGTTCACACACACACATTCCCTAAAAATATTTTTTTTCGTACTCAGGTGAGCTCAACATTTATTTTCGGTGAAAAATGCCAATTTTGAAAATCTAACACGATCACAATACTTACTAGGGAAAGTAAAATCCAAGTAAAATTGTTGATAAATGTATGAGACGTGCGTAATGTTTTGCTTACCATGAATGGACAATCTAGTTGATAAAAAACAATTTCAACAAAAAGAAATATATATATATCACCTAAATAAGAAATAATACAAAAAGTTTAATAATGAGCACATAAACAATTGTATCAAATAAACTTTCTTTTTGAGAAAACAATTTTTCACAATCAACCATAACAGTAAGGAATTACGTTACAGACAGACACAAGCAATGGTATTCTATTTGTGAGCCACATCTGTTGATGACAGGCTAAGTATCAGTGTCAGTGTTTAGGACAGTTAAGGTAAAAGACATCCTTCTTCTCCGGGGGCTAAGTATTTAATAGAAAGTTGGGCTAGGAGATTTGGGCAGCTCCATTTCCCATCCACCCACCATCTGCCCAGTAAGAAAAATATGGTATGGAACATCACAGACTTTATCTTACTGAAATTTACATGGTAAAATGACAAATATAAATGACAAAAATATTCTTCAACCTTATAATTCTTACTATATGTTTAGTTGTCTTAATGTTCAAACTGTTGAGAGAATCAAAACTTTAAAAACTTTTTTGAAGAAAATCCGTGAAAATAAAATCATTAAATGAACTTCTTTTTTTTAAATAAATTGAGATTTATTTTCTCAATAAAAGTGATAGTTATCGGTATTTCTAGTTAGTAAACCAAATTCTAATTTTCAACATAACCTTACCTCTAAAACAAAAAAACAAAACGTCAAGTTAACCACAAATAATTACATACAAGTAATAATAAGAAACCTATAAAGTGTGTTTGTGTTTATTATTCAAGACAACCCTTAATATTGAAGTAAAAAAATATAAATAACCACTTTTGAACATTAAACAAAAAAAAGCATTATTTTAATACCGCTTCTTTAAAGAAAGAGGAAAAAATTAATTCTTTGATCCTAATGGGAATGCATGGTTGAGATAAAGGAAAGCGGGGAAATTATTTCCAAGAAGATGCTCCTAAAAGGACTTAATAAGTCTCAATAGTGGAACCATAATAATAATCTTTAAAGTACTTCTTTCTTTGATAGATTGTCCATGCATAAATTAGGTACTACTTATCTTTTCTGCAAAATTAACTATATTATTTAAAAAAAAAAAAAAAAAAAAACAAAGAATACTAATGATGTAAATTTATTGCATCATAATACCGTTATTTTTTGACCGCTTTATTTTCCAGTGAAAGTTAAAATAAATTGGAAGTCAAGCCATGGGTAAAGTGATAAATGAGCTTAATAATTTAGTATTAAAACTGGGTATGAAAGTTAAAAATTCAAGGAAGTTAGAAAATTTCTTGATAATGGCTGTTAACTTTTAATTAAATTTAACAAGAAACTAAATCAGACATATTAACACTATTTGTCATAATTTTTTAGTAAATTATTACTATTTGTATTTTTTTTTTTGTTTTAGACAAAATGCCTGGAGGGACGTAGCAAAAAAAAACTTTATCGGTGATTACATATTTATTAATCAGTGTCACTAATTTTTTGATCAATTATAAAAGATGTATTGTTTATGATATTTGCTCATAGTGATGTAGTCAATGAAATAAATTTTTTTTCTACACCAACATTTCATGAAATACATACACTTTTCAGGACTCAGAAATTATTAATCCTATTTATATGTATATATGAAATTCACATATCACTATGAATGCACAAATAGTATTTTTCAATCTAATGTACATGATTTTTTTACTGGGTGTTCAAGAGTATATATCAGAGGCATTTTCCGTAATAGCCTGCTTCATTTTGTGGTCATCGACCGGTTTCGGGCATTCGCCCATCGTCAGGATGTTTTTGTTGAACAGTGTAATAATATAGATTGCACAGAGCAAATACAGTTGATACATTGGATATTAAAGGTCTTTGTTTGACATAACTAGGTTAAGAGGGGTGTTGCTACGTGAATGGGAAAACACATGTTCGGTCGTTTAGTGACGTTGTTCCCTTTTTAAATGGAAACATCAATGAGTGGGGTTGTATAACTTAAATATGTTTTTGAAGAGATTTTTCTTTTACAATTATTTTATCCATACCATATTTTTGTTTTTATTTATTAATTCATAATGGAGCAAAATAACGCAATCTTATTAATAACGCATCTTGCTAATTTATATTAATAACGTAATATATTGACAACGTAACGAACAACTGACGTAATACATTAATAACACATCTTATTATTTCTATCTATTAATTCATAACAGAGCAAAATAACGCAAAAGGTCAGCTGTAGACTACCATGGAATAGTTACTGGTAAGAAATGATAGAACCCGAGCTGAATGACCGTAGGATGGTACAGATATATGTATGTACATATGTTATGACTATGTTGAGCAAATAATTTATATAAGCAAGTTTTTTTTTTAATTATGCATTCCACTCAACATTTCACCTTTCACACACATTCACACATACCATCCAGGTACGCACGTACACTTCCTTTTTACAGGCTTAAACCTAACGAGCTCAAAAACAGACATTTATAGACATATAACTGAAAAAATTTTTATACAAGTATGTTTTCTAACCTTAATGCAACGTACAATGCACATGAACATTCCATTCTCTTGACCTGCATGCATCATTCACATATGTACAAACTTAAAGACTGTTTTGTTTCGTATGTACAGACTTACAAATTAGCAGATTTAAAACTAAAATCTGTTTGGTTTTTTTACTATTTAAGAATTATTTGGTCCATGTATACTATTTGTACTGTTAATTGCGTTTTCTATTGCTATTGAAGAGTATTTTGAATAATGGTTCACTGGCAAATTTTGTCTGTTCGTTTATTAAGTCTTATGTCTTGTGTTTATATATTTCGAGTTGTTCCTATGTCAAGTCGTCGTCCTTTGTGGCCTGGATGTATTAGTTTCATCATGGTGGTGACGTCATCGGGTTTGTGTTTGTGTTTAGGTGATTGGCATAATTTGATTCAAGTTTATTGTACTTGTATGATCTGATGTGTTCGGTAAATCGTTCCCTCATTTTTCTGCCTGTCTGCCCGACGTAAATGTTGCTACAGTCCGGGCATTTCAACTCGTAAACCCCACTGCTGTCATACATGTCAGTGAACTTAATACGAGCGTGGATTTTGTTGTCTAATTTATTGTTTGTTCTGAAAGATGTCTTAATGCCCAGTTTTTTGAAAAAATTTGTGAGTTTGTACGTGTGGCTTCCGATATATGTGAATGTGGCAAATTTAGCTGCTGTTTCTTTGTCTGTCCTATATTGGTGGTATGGTTCGTTTTTGAGGAGTTTATTAACGATACTCGCATTGTACCTATTGTTATCAGCTATGGTGTAGTATATTATTAAGAGTATATATATATGTATATATTGAACATGTGAATGGCCGCCATGCTGGATAACAGCTGTTATTTTATCCGTGTAGCATGCTTATTTATTTTGCTCCTGAGCAGTTTCGGATTTTCATCCATCGTCAGAGTAAATCTATCCATTTCGTGCAGAGTGTTCACTTTACACGCAATGTTTTCGTTTCACTCGTCACTTGTGGTTCGCCACACTTGTGAAAAACCGTTTGAAGTGAATTCTCTGCAAAAAATGGGTAGATTTACTCTGACGATGGATGAAAATCCAAAACCGGTCAGGAACAAATAAATATACATGCTAGACGGATAAAATACAAAATGATATATATATATATATATATTGGCATAGAAAAAATTTGATTTCATAGAATATACCTCACAAAGTGAAGATCTAAAGTAATATATCAAGAAAAATTGGTAAAAAAAAAATCATCAAACCCATACTAAAAGTTGTTGTGGTTGTGGAAATATCTCGGATGCATCCTAAAAAAATTAAATTTTAAGGTTTTTTTTTTTTTTTTTTTTTTTTTATCAAGAATGTAAATGTTTACGAATTTTTGTGTCTGAATCTTCAAATGAAATATCTAGAAATTTTCAGAAGATATGTTTGATACGAGCAACAGTGGTTTTTCGTTTATCTGTCCGAAGCACAAAAAGAACTCATCGAAATCCGTGAATAAATTAGCGTATGTAGATTTAATAGGTCATTAAATCTACATATGCTGGTTAAGAATACCAAAAACATAGCGCTAGACTCAGCATGCTTACTTATTGACTCCCCATTACAATTTGTCTACTTGGCAGGATTGTGTGCTGTTCATGAACTGTTAAGAGTAAAGTTTATTAGAAGAGTCCTGGGAACTAAAACATATACTATTCTAAATGAACTTACTAATCACAAATTTAACTCTAGTTTACATAGATAATAGTGTTTAGAAATTCATCCTGAATTGAGAATTTCTCTTTCTGTTTTTAAGGATACATAACATTAATTAAAGTCATGCTCCATTTTTACAGATGGCTATCCATCCAAGTACAGATCAGCTTGTATATAACGAAATGATATTCGTCTTTATCACTGTTTTACTGTCCTGAATTCGAAAAATAATTTTAAAGAATCTGATCCTTGCGATTTTTGTTTAAAAAGACAATTCTCTAGATATTAATAATTTTTTTTTTTTACTTTTTACTTTCTCTTACTCCTAGTAAGAGAAAGCATTGTAACCGTGTCAAATTTTCGATATCGAGTTTTCACCGGAAATATCGGTTTTGAGGTCCCCTGAGTCCAAAACAGTGGTTTCTAGCAAATGGTGTGTGTGTGTGTGTGTTATGTATGTGAACTGCATAGCTCAAAAACGAAAAACCGTAGAAAGTTTAAACTTGATATTCCGTTTAGGTATCTCCATGGGATCTGACAGTACGTTATCTGTCAAAATTCTTCAACCGGAAGTACCACTTTACTAGTTAGATTTTTTACTTTTTTGCGATTTTCTCAAAAATGGCTCCAACGATTATCTTTAAACTTCGAATATCAACAACGCATACAAGAGCTACAACTTTTATTTGAAACATTTCTCCGAGAAAATGCATTTAAGGGCACTTTTGGGGGAGGGGAGGTGTTAGGTTTCCATCTAAAGTGCTAGTTCAGTTTATTAGACAATTCTGTCATCTAAATAATGTTAATGAGAATTAAATATGTTGTTGAAATTCCGAATTTGAAAAAAAACGGATAACCGGAAGTGCGTTTACTTTAACTACCACTTTACTAAATGATTATTCACTTTTTCCGCAATTTTGTCAAGAAATGCTCCGACGCTTGTCTGTGACAATTCGTATATCTTAAACTGCAAAATCTACAACTTTTATCTAAACATTTCGTCTGGACAATGCATTAGGGCACTTGGGGGGGGAGGTTGGTTTCCATCTAAAGTGCTAGTTCAGGTTTATTAGACAATTCGTCATCTAAATAATGTTAATGGACTTAAATATGTTGTTGAAATTCCGGGAATTTGAAAAAATCGGATAACCGGAAGTGCGTTTACTTTACCACTTTACTAAATGATTTATTCACTTTTTCGCAATTTTCTCAAAAATGGCTCCGACGATTTTCTTGAAAATTCGTATATAAACTAAACATGCAAAGATCTACAACTTTTATTCTAAACATTTCTCTGGGAAAATTCATTTAAGGGCACTTTTAGGGGAGGGGTGGGGTTACGTTTTTCTCTAAAGTGGTATCACAGTTGATTATACAATTTTATCATCCAAACATATTAGTTAGAAATAAATAGATGGCCAAAATTCCGAGTTTTAAGAAATTTATTAGACCGGAAGTGCGCTTTTACTAAACAGTTTTTTCAATTTTCGACGAATTTCGTTAAATTTGGTACACAAACTATAAAATTAGTCAATTATAATTTTGAGAACTGGAGTAAGAGAAAGTTGTATGAGAGTTGTGTTTCAAACCAGATTTTTTATTTTAAATTTATGTATTTAATAACTGTTAATAAAAGATTGCACTTTTATCTGTAACATTTATTTTTCTAGATATCTATTTTCATGGATGATTTAAGGATCTTAAGTTTTTCTCGTAAATGCCAATTCAATAAAATTTTGCTTGCTGACAGATTTCCTCATGGAGCACTGTAGAACTGAATTAAAGTACTAAGATAATGCCATGAGTCATAACATTACAAGTGTGAAAAAAAAAATGACGGGCGACATTCTTTTACACCAGTTCTCGTAAACTATGTATTCATTTAAACTCGATATCGAACATTTGACATAATTGCAATACTTCCACTTCCTAAGAGTAAGAGAAAGTAAAAATATAAAATATTAAAAACAATTAGCCAATTGGAATAGAGATAACAGCAATTATCTGATAATTGTAGTGAGAGAAATTCGTGTGAGTGTTTCACACCAGATTTTTTTTTACTTTCAAAATATCTAGCATATAATATAGATACTATGAGATAAGGATATTTGAAAGGAAGTTCTTGTAAAAAAAAAAACTATAAAGAAAAGTCTATAGAAAGACAAGATCCTCGTGTTAAAAGCCACAATAAGTTAATATACGAGTAGATGTCAAGCTTGGTTGAGTCTGAAGGGAATAATATTGGGAAAGGGAAGAAAATGTCATCTGGCTAGGTGGAAGAAATAAAAAGAAACTCTGCAAGAAAAGAAAAAAAGAACTATAACAAAAAGGTTCAATCAGTTATATAGGGTGAATCGATCTTGTGATTAGAACGTGTCCAAAATACTTCACCCAATAAAGATAAACTTTACTGAATTTTATTCCATAACAATAACTTTACCACAGTATGCAAGGCATGGATTTATATGGGACCAAAAATAAAGTAAAAACTCTTTTATTTTCCTCAGTATTTCAAAATAAATGTTGAAACTGTTTTTTGCTGTCAGCTCTGAGACATCGAGAATCATTTTATTTTTTTTGTTTACTTTCTCAGAAATATTCTTTACATTGTAAGAAGTAATGCAATCATAAAAAATGTTTGCAGCAAATGGTCTCTCGCTGTGGTGTTCTTTATATGAAGAGAATATATTTTTTTTTCAGGATTTCCTCAATACTGAAGATCTCCTCAAACAAAACTTAGTTTTGAAAGTTTTGAAATGGTCGGGGAGCTGGCCCGACGCATTAATCCCCAACCTGGAGTTCCTATCAGTTGGATACGTTGTTTTCACTACGACTGCGAACCTTGACCACCCATTCAGAAAGGGTACAGGAGAAGGAGACAAAGGAAAGCGGATCAAGGACGTTAGGTAAAAATAACTCTTCACCCAAGAACTGTGGGTAAGAGAACAGTTTCTTAGTCGCCTCTTACGACAGGCAGAGAGAGATACCATGGGCACATTCTACTCCGGGCTCATAAGGAGAAGTCTAATGAAAGTGTAAGATGTTCTCCGGAGAAGTATAAAATCATGTGGCGTATGCCGACTGGTATCCACGGAGCAGCTAATCTACTCCCCCTACGGGGAACAGAACAGAATATCCAAAAGAGAAAAAATCACAGGAAGCTTACCGCATTGGATACGAAAGTTTCTATCAAAAAACGCATTAACCAGAAATGCGACTTTTAACGAATAGATTATTTCAGTTTTTCGCGATTTTTTTTCCGAATTTTGCAAAGATATACAAATATCTGGTATTTTATTCGTCATAAGCATGCATATTGATTTTGTTCCTAACTAGTTTCAGAATTTCATCCATCGTCAGAACAATCCACCAAGTTCGTGTAGAGAGTTCACTTCAACGTAATGTTTCTGTTACACTCACATTTGTCGGTTGTATATATGAGGAGAGATTATAAGGTTATGTTACTATGTAAGTGCATGATTTATGACAAAGTGGAATTATTTTCAATTTTAAACAATACACAAATATCTATCACTTTTAATATTCTTCCAGTAAAATTGATTTTTGAAGGGCTATTTTAGAGCTTTCCTCTCAGTTTTTATTATATTATAGTACTTTACTTCAGTCAATTTTACTCATCATCATCATCATTACTGGCGCTACAGCCCACTAATGAGCCTTGGCCTCCTCGATGCTCTTCCGCCAGTCATCCCGATTCATTGCGGCAGCCTTCCAATTCCTGATGCCAAGCATGCTTCTGGCATCCTCTCTCACACCATCAGCCCATCGCAGCCTTGGGCGTCCAACTCTTCTTACGCGATCCAGCCTTTCCTCCATAACTTTTTTAGGAATTTCGGAACTGTCCATCCTAACAACGTGCCCTGCCCATCGCAACCTGCCCAGCTTAATAATCTTCATTACATCTGGCTCCTGGTACAGTTGCATCACCTCCCGATTTGTCCGCCGTCGCCAGACTGTATCTTCTTTTAGTGGACCAAATATCCTACGAAGGATTTTCCGCTCGAAGGCTAACAGCGCTTTCTCGTCGGATTTGGTGAAGACCCACGTCTCGGATCCGTATGTGAGGACAGGACGAAGAAGAGTTTTGTATAGGAGTACTTTTGTGCCCCTCGATACCAGTTTGCTTTTGATGTGGCGATTAAGCCCAAAATAGCACCTATTTGCCAGCATCAATCTCCTTTTGATTTCTAGGGTCACTTCGTTATCCCTAGTGACAAGGAACCCTAAATAGATGAAAAGTCTACCCTATTTATGACAAAGCCAGTACCGAATGCATGTAGCTTGTCATGGCAGCTGTTATTACAGCTGGTGTGGTTCCTCTTTTGTAATATTCCTTTGCCGGTCCATCTGAGTCAATTTTACTACCAATATAATATTATGTTACATTAAAAGCACTGCTTGAATTACAAAATTGAGGAAAATTGATTAACCAGAAATTGCGATTTTACAGTTTAAGTTATTGTGTTTTTTGAAATTTTCTAGAAATGAAGTAATGGATGTGAACAGGAAAGAGAATTAGAGAGAATGAATTTAGGTATGAGATTAGAAATAAACTAGATGATATGCTCAACACTGTATAATAAATAGAACACATAAACAGTAGTTAGGCAGGCTAGAGGTTAGGTACCGAGAGAATAATAAAGAGACAGACTGAGTGCTGAGAAGGTAGTAGAAGGTTGCTGACTGGTTGTAAACTGGTCGTAAACTGTCCTGAACTGTAATGCTGTCTTCTATTTAGATGAATCGAACTCTCTCTCTCCAGTCTAGCCAAGGTGAGGAGTTTTATTCATTTAATGTCTGCTTCTTCGCTCTTCGGATCCTATGAATCTTTAATGATTCGGATCCCATTAGAAATGAGCTTCATCAATTTTCTTTAAACTTGGTGTGCTTACTAACCGATACTACTGAGCTTTCTTCAGAAAAAAATTTTAGATCGATTCCGGGGGGACGTCCCAAAAGTTATGCTTAAATTTAAACTGCCATTATAAGCTTTACTAAAGTGTAGTGACAGAGGCTGCTGCAAGCAATGTACAAGTCACCTTAAGTTATAAGTGGAGTTGTAATTATTAGAGAGAGAGAGAAGTGTAAATATTTCACAAGAGATATTATTTTTAATCCATCGTTAAATGACAATCACATGCAGGATTGTAGGTTAGGTACTAGAATCTGCATAAGGACGAAGACATGTAAGGATAATTTCAATTCATAGAATAACAATAAGGCGTTGGCAACCAAAGTACCATAGAATATAATTGATACCGAAGTGACGAACCACAAGTGTTTCTACAAGCCATCTTCAAGTGCATTGTCTATATGCTTTACAAATTCCAATTTCAGTACACTAGTGAAACTAGTATAAACATACCACTCTATAGTGGAAAGTGTTGTTCCCCTTTAAATATAAAGTAGATAAGGACTTAACGTTGACATAGTTGTCGTAAGGAGATACCAATAATTCTTACAATAATTGGTCATTCAATTGTTTTCTATTTTTACTTTCTCTTACTCCTAGTAAGAGCAAGTATTGTGATCGTGTCAAATTTCCGATATCGTGTTTTCACCGGAAATAACGTTTTGAGGTTCCCTGAGTTCAAAAAAGTGGTTTTTAGCAATG